>JASAMZ010013596.1:0-32537 GCA_030248115.1 Linhomoeus sp. GSCO2_2 | reverse complement strand
GTCAAAGAGGGTTCAGTCCAGCGCAGAGAAGGTCAAGGAAGCTGCTAGTGATCCAAGTGAAAAGGCCAGAGAGCTGATGGATCTGTCAAAGAGAGGGTCAGTCTACTGGAGGCGAGGACAAGAAAGCTGTTAGCAGGTCCCAACGAAAAAGCCAAAGAACTATCTAAAACAAACTAAAGGAGCTGGAGTCCAGGCAGAGGGAGTGGAAGATGTTCATCAGTAAGTACATGATGGATGAGATCTGAAGGAAGCTGTAGGCAGTCCAAGCAAAAGGCCAAGGAGCTCTCGGAGCTTGCGGAGGAGCTACAGTCCACTGCAAAGGAAGCTAAAGAAGCCGTCAGTGATCCCAATGGAAAGGCCAAAGAACTACTAGAACTGTCCAAGGAGATTCAGTCCAGTGCAGATGAGGTGAAGGAAGCGGTCAGTGGTCCAAACGAAAAGGCAAAAGAACTATTGGAACTGACTAAGGAGCTACAGGCTAGTGCAAAAGAAGCCAAAGAAGCTGTCAGTGACCCCAATGCAAAAGCCAATGAACTACTGGAACTGCCCAAGGAGATTCAGTCCAGTTCAGACGAGGTCAAGGAAGGGTGTCAGAAAGTCCCAGCGAAAAGGCCAAGAAACTACTGGAGCTGACTAAGGAGCTTCAGTCCACTGCAAAGGAAGTCAAAGAGGCTGCCATTGACCCCAGTGGAAAGACCAAAGAACTATTGGAGTTGTCCAAGGAGAGCCAGGCCAGTTCCAAAGAGGTGAACGATGCATCCAGTGATTCTAGTGCAAAGGCAACAGAAGTAGAAGTAGCTGCCAGTGATCTCAGTGGAAAGGCAAAGAAAGTCGATGAAGGAGCAAGCGATTCCAATGGAAAGGCGAAGGAAGTCAGAGAAACAGCAAAGGAAACCAACTCTGGTACCAATAAAAACCCAAAGGATGACAAGGCAAAAGAAGCCAAAGAAGCTGCCAGAAAAGCGAGTGAAAAGGCGAAAGGGGTCAAAGAAACTGTCACTGGTAGTGAAAAGGTGGAAGAATTGAAGGATGTCAATGCTGGGCCCAGTAGGAACCCTAAGTACGACAAAGAAACTGCAGGCGATCTCAGTCGAACGGCAAAGGAAGTCGAAGAGGCTGCCACTGATCCCAGTAGAAAGACAAAGAATACCAAAGAAGCCTCTAGTGATCCTAGTGAAAAGGCAAAGGTAGTCAGAAGTGGTAACACTGATGCCACTGGAAAAGCAGTTGGAGAGAAAGAAGCTGCTGGCAATCTCAGTGAATTGACCAAGGAAGTGAAAGGAGCAGCGACAGACGCCAATGAAAATGCCAAAGGAGTCAAAGAAGCTTCTACTGATCCCAGTAGAATGGCAAAGGACGTCAAAGAAGCAGCCAGTGAACCAAGTGAAAAGACGAAAGAAGGCAAGGAAGCTGCCACGGGCAGTGAAAATGCAAAACAAGTAAAGGAAACCAACACTGGTACTAGTGCAAGCCCGAATGGCGACAAAGTAGCTGCAGGTAATCTCAGTAGAAAGTCAAATGAAGTCAAGGAAGCTGCCACTGCTGACAACGGAACTGTAAAAGAAGTGAAAGAGGCTAACACTGAAGAACCACCTCCAAGCAACCTTAGACCACAGAAACCTCCTCCATCAAACTCCAAAGGAAATCTCAATGGAACAGAGTATGATGGAATTTTGGAGGGTGATGAGCTGTATTCTCAACTGCAGGGTGCCGAAGGTGGTAAGTGCGCTTTGCAGCTGCTGTTGGATGCAATATGCTGCTGAGCACGAGTTCTTGCAGAGTACATCCCAGGGGACGTGATGGACCACGTGGGGGAAGAATACTACGTGTACGAAGACTTCGATCACGCCATTGCTGGGTTCTTGAAGAACCTAAGCAAGAAAAATGACACAGCAGACTTTGTCAAAGAGAAAGTTGCGATTCAGCGCACCAGCTTGCCTGGGCCTTTCGATGGTGATGTCAACCGAAGCAGCAATTTTTCATTAGAACTGCTACCAACAATGTTACCTAACTTTAGGACTGAATATTGTACTTTTCGTGGAGGGCGACGAGTACTTGCCCCTCTTGGCCGACTCTATGGGAGTGAGGGTGTTGGTCCACAGTCAGGGGGTGATCCCGCACCTGGAGGATTCCGGCTTCACGCTGTCTTCGGGGTTCAGCACTGTCCTGGAGATGAAAAAGGTGTAATATTCTTCATTTTTATTATACTCCACAAAAAGTGTGGAGTATATAGCGATTGTGCGCGAAACGCAGTAATTTGGACCGGATGGGGTTCGCGCGTGAAGCGGCCGATTTGCAAACGACGGTCTTTTGCGTTAGGTAGGCCTAGTGGGTGGGCAACCTGCACGACATATGGGGTCACGCTCCGGGACCCCGTTGGCGGGAAATTCAAAAATGTATATTTTCAAAGTACTGGAAAATGGGTTAAACAAGGTAGAACTCGAAAAAGTTGCATATAATGGTATATACTATCTTTTGATATGTTGTAGCACTCGATAGGGCCGAGGGTGGAAAAAATGAATTGGGTCGCTGCGGGACCCATTTTGGCGCCAAATTTGAAAAATTCGCGAATTTTGGCCCCGGGTCGACTTTGACGGGCTGCTGTGCGAGCTAGGTAGCAGCTAGAGCGGCGAGACCACTCTTGTTGCTCCTTTCCAGATGTCCTCTATCGAATGAGCCATGAACGGAGAAAATCGGGCGAAACACAAAAAACTTTCTTACACTGCGACTTTTTCGACTCCGGGGTCGAAAATTCCGATTTTCGCATTTCGGCGTCTATAGCGCTCGAATGCGTTGCCGAATCGTTCCAAAAGTGGTTTCAAACGATTTTGCGCTTAAATCTGGCCCAGAAAAGTATTTTTGAAAAATTTGCAGAGCTACAGTATCCCTCCCGCGTCCGTTTGAATTTTGGGCGTTGGGTCGACTTTGGAGATATTATACTCGATTTCGGGGTTTTCGGGGGCGCTGATTACGAATTTGGCATCCGTTCAGTGCTTAGATGATGTTTGAACCTACCTAAGACGAATTTGTATTCTACCGTACCCCAAGTGCAGAATTTCAGTTCCCGGAGTTCATAGGAAGTTAGGGGTGTTGAATGTCGATTCTGGGGTATTCTGGGATGTAGATCACGAATTCAGCATTGCTTTTGCGATTGGAAGTGTCAGGAGGCCACAACAGGAGAGGAGTCACCGTGCGTAGGAGTTCAAATTTGTGGAGTATACTGCGTCCCCCGGACGACTTGCCTGGTTTCAGCCTAATTTGTTGGGAAATAGTCGCTGTTTAATTCAGGTGGCGATCACTCGCCTTCCCTACCCCTACAACAACGCCCACTGCAACGATTCCTATGAGGATGAAACTCTCAAGAATTCTCTGGAAGCCTTCTGGCCCCGCGCAGACTACACCATGACAACCTGCGTCAAGGACTGCTATCAGAAACGGCTGCTGGAGAAGTGCTCCTGCGTGGATCCCGAGCACTATTTCTTTCCCGCCGATACAGTTGGCAATACGCGTCCCTGCAACAAGAGCTCGGACGTCGATGGTATGTCACAGAATAGATATATCTTCACCTGAGGTTTTAAGGTCTTCCCCTCCCCATCCCCCCCCCCATGGACCTTTCCTTCACCCCTGACAGACGCCCCAAATATTCCAAGATTGTCGCCTGCGGCGCCAAAAAGTGGCGCAAATTTCGCCTGCGGCGCATAAAATAAAATTGGCACATTTTCGCACTTCGGTATGAATTTTCGGCGAATTTTTGCACTTTTGACTCCCCCCCCCCCCCCCTCCCCCAGCCCCCCACCCCCCCCCCCCTTCCGGTCGGTCTTTTGCGTAGGGTCACTTGACTATTCAAACGAACGCGCGAAAGACAGTACACGTTTACAGCCTACTGCAAGAGTCGATTCGACAAGAGTTTCCGCAAGGGCAGCTCGGCGGCGGGGGCATACTGTCGCCTGCGCTGCCCGCAGTCCTGCAACGAAGTGGATTTCGACGTGCAAATCAGCGCCGCCCGATGGCCCAATGATTTCTATATGGTGTGCACTGTGTACAGCTCCGTTTATGTTGTTCCTTTGTGTCGTGTTGTGTCTTTTGTGTCGTGTGTTGTTTTGCGTCGTTGTTGTGTTGTATTGTATTGTTGTGATTATGTGCCATGTCTTGTCTTATTTGTATTGTATTATTGTATTGTATTGTATTGTATTGTATTGTATTGTATTGTATTGTATTGTATTGTATTGTATTGTATTGTATTGTATTGTATTGTATTGTGTTGTATTGTATTGTATTGTATTGTATTTGTATTGTATTGTATTGTATTGTATTGTATTGTATTGTATTGTATTGTATTGTATTGCATTATATTGTATTGTATTGTATTGTATTTGTTTTGTTTTTTTCTTGCTTAGTTGTTCTCCCTCCTTCCGCCTTGTTTCCTTTTGTGAAAGTTTTGGATTGATTCCCCCATTACCCTAAACTCAGGACATCCTGCGCCACACGATGCACAGTCGGAGTGGCGAGATGAAGGAAATGATGGAGGGACTGAACTTCGAACATGGGAGAGAGGGAGAGGACGAATTGCGCCGCAACGTACTCAAATTGGAGGTCTACTACCAGAGTTTGAACTACAAGGCCATCGTTGAGTCGGAGGCTTATTTGGTTGGTCCGTATGAGATGGTGATGATGAACAGGACGACGACGACGACGACGACGACGACGACGACGACGACGACGACGACGACGACGACGACGACGACGACGACGACGACGACGACGACGACGACGACGACGACGACGACGACGACGACGACGACGACGACGACGACGACGACGACGACGACGACGACGACGACGACGACGACGACGACGACGACGACGACGACGACGACGACGACGACGACGACGACGACGACGACGACAACAACAACGACGACGACGACGACGACGACGACGACGACGACGACGACGACGACGACGACGACGACGACGACGACGACGACGACGACGACGACGACGACGACGACGACGACGACGACGACGACGACGACGACGACGACGACGACGACGACGACGACGACGACGACGACGACGACGACGACGACGACGACGACGACGACGACGACGACGACGACGACGACAAAGAATATTTTTAAGGTTGTTAGCATGCTGGCCGACATCGGCGGCGCCGTCGACCTCTGGGTTGGCATGTCTGTGCTCGCACTCTTCCAACTCGTGGAGTTCCTAGGGGAGCTCCTATTCTTCCTCTGCTGCCCCCCTGCTCGCGCGCGGGTGGGCCAGATTCGGGCGGAGGAGGAGGCGAGAGAAGTCAAGGACGACGACCTCTACTACAACTTCCGCTTCGAAGGCCAAAGTGACAAGGACGGCCTCACGCTGAGCCACCGCTCCAGTGGATTCGGGGGCAGCCTGGACGACTGGACCCCGCCCCCCGTGGCGTGATCGGGATGTGCGTTTTGCGTGTTGCGTGTTTAGCGGGTGGACTGAGAATGGCCACTGACCTGAGGTCAATGTGCAGCATGGTATGATGTACCGGGTCTTTCGAAACTCCAGACCCCCCCTCCACAGCACGCTGTGTAAAAGCTAGCGAAGTCGTACGTGCACACATGATAGTCTAATGTCTTCACAACTCGGATGCAACAATTCAGCACTTTGTCTCAACCGATGCGCAAATGCGGGCACAAAACGCAAAATCGGTCGCGGTTATTCCTCCTCCTCCTGGAGGCCATTTCCTTGGAAAAGAGGGGAGCCATCAGCATGATTGGCAACCCTACTTTGATTGTTCAGTACACAAGATTGGTGCAACCTACAAAAGTCGTCCATGCGTCATTTTAAAGCTTACTGTGTTCCCTTTCAAACGCCATCTTGCCAGCTGCAATGGTTTTGCCACGCGCGAGCCGCAGCCGCCCAAAGGTGGCGCCGTTGTCAAATTTGACCGATTTTGCGTTTTGCACCTGCATTTGCACATGGGTTGAGATAAAGTGCTGAATTTTTGCATCCGAGTTGTGAAGACATTAGGCTACCATGTGTGCAAGTATGACTTCGCTACCTTTTACACAGCGTGCTGTGGAGGGAGGGTCTGGAGTTTCGAAAGACCCGGTACATACCTCTACCTAATCACTGTAGATTGCAGGATGTGTTGTCAGAAAGGATTTATCGTTCGATCTCATGCCTCGCGCTTCTAACCCATTGTATGTCGCAATTACAGCGCTAGTGTTACGATTATTACCCGATCACTGTCTGTCTCTGATCACGCAGAGTACTGTACTGTACTTCGTTGGTGTTATAATTATGTTGACCTGTCACCTCTTCATGAATCCTCGCCGCTATGCTAGTACGGACGCGGCCGCAGCTAGAAACGAAGTCAAAACCCGTTTATTGCATCGCGTTAAAACTTCACTTGCAACAAGAAATGGGCACATTTTGGCTCGATCAAATGCAGGAGATACACGCCATTCAAAATTTCCTGCTTACCTTGGGTAGCGACGAACGTAGTCCGCTTGATTTCGGGTTACTGTATCCGTGCAGGAGCCCCTGCATCCAGCCGGGCCGAAAGCGCCTCCGGCCGCTAGTGATGGGGCCGCCGGCGACGCCCACGTAGCTGTTGGCACTCCATCCGGCTGAACGACAATGCGTACCGTGTTTCCTCCAATAAGCACCCCCCCCCCCCCAACAACAACAACAAACTGGAAATATTTTGGCATCCGATGCATCGAATTAACGAACGCCTTCCACATCGAATAAGTCCCCCCCCCGCCCCGTCCCATTAAGCGCCCCCTCTGACGGTAGGTAGGTTGAGAGAAATAGCGCCCGGGGCGCTTATTGGAGAAACGACGGTAACGGCGTTGCAATCAGAACACAGCCTTTAGAAGTTTTGCCCTCCTTTTAAGTGCGATTTGTCTTGTCTGCTAAACAGCCCGATTTGGTCTGCCTATTCGGTCTGCACTGGATATAGCACTCAACAGCACTCGACGACCCTCTAGTGAGACAGTACAGTATACCTATGACAACTGGCAATAGGTAGCTACCATAGTTGCGATTGGTCGCGAGGCTAGGGGGGGGGGGGCGACCGAGATTTGGGGGGGGGGGAACAAGAACAAGAACCTGAGCGGAGATTGTCGCCAAAATGCACTTTTTACTCAATTTGAAGCAAATTGTACCAAAATGAGGGACAGGGTAACAAAATAGCCCCAGAACAAGAATGGGATTTTTGCTTTTGGGTCGATTTTTGGGAAATTTCTGATTTTTTCGCCCGGCCAGCGGGCGAACTAGGAGAGCTCGGCGTGCGTGCGTGGTGCCTGTTTTGGTAATTTTTTTGGGAAATTTCCTGATTTTTTCGCCCGGCCTGAGCGGGGAGGAGAGCTCGGCGTGCGTGCGTGCGTTCGCTGCGTGCGTGCGCGTGCGTCGTGCGTAACGCTCTCCTCGGGAAAAAGTAGAGAAACGATCTTGGGCTCTATCCAAAAGAAGCCTAAAGGAAGTCGCCAAAAAGGGGTGGGGGGGGGGGGGGGGTGTGGTGTTTTTTGTGTTTTTTTTTTTTTTTTGTTTTTGTGGGGTTTGTGTGTTTTCATCTTGTTCTCCCACCTGCAAACTAAAAATTTTGAAGCAAATTGTACCAAAAGATGACTCAAAATTGCTCAAAAATAGCGCCGCAGGTGAAAATTTGGGGGTTGTGTGTTGTTGGGTTTTTGGGGGTGGTATCGTGTCTGGGGGGTCTTTGCCAATTTTGGGTCGATTTTCTTTGGTGGAAATTTCCAGTTGATTTTCGGTTCGTCCCAGGTCCGAAAGCAGGCTCTACTCGCTCGTCTACGCGAGAGGGATCGAGTTGGTGAGCTCTCGGTGTTTTTCGTGGGCGGTTTTTTTGAGCGGGAGTTTGAGATTGTTCGCTTCGCTTATTTGCGTCGTGAGAGATCTCGAGCTGTGGATAGTGGTTTTGGGTGGCTTGTTTATGTTGGTTGTTTGTTTTTTCGTTGGTGGGGTTTGTTCGGGCGATCTATTGCTGTTCTGCGGGGGGTGCTCGGGCGGAGCGTGGGCGATGGCTCTCGCTCTCTGAAGGATCTATGTGTGTAGTAATTTCGGAGCTGTGGGGCGGTGGTGGCTCTCGGTGTTCTTCGTGCGGCGGCTTTTCTGCCCGCCGGGAGCTTCGAGTGTTCGCTCCTCGCTGATTGCTCTGAGGGATCTCGAGCTCGTGGTAGCTCCGTCCGTTTGCTGCTCTGTCTTGTTGGCTTGGTTTTGTTTTTGCGTTGGTGGGGTTTGCTCCTGGGCGTTCTTGCTGTCTCTTGCGAGGGGGAGCTCGTGAAGCGGAGCAGTGGGCGATGAGCTCTCGCCTCTCTGCAGAGGCTGCTGTCGTCGAGGAGGTAGGGGGGGGGTGGGTAGCTGGAATTTCGGCTGGGGGGGGGGCATTAACAAGAATTTCGTTTTTGTTGGCCGTTGGTAGAAGGGGTCTAACCCCCCCCCCCCCCCCCAATCGAAACTATGGTAGCTACTAGCAGCTAGACATTACGGTAGGCCCACCCAGGTTGGGACGACGGTGGTACTGCAAGTACCAGGCTTCGGCCTTGGGCAGCAGGACGATCGTTATCGCGGCCAGTACTACGACGCCGACGAGAATTGCCGATTGGCGAGACATCGGTTATGAATTGGGTGGCCAATAGAAACCCACTTTCGTATCAGTTTCAGTTAGAGTTGTGATCTCCCCGAGTTTCAGTTTGAGTTACAGTTAGGCCTCTTACGGAGTTTCATTTTCTGTAATTGAACTCGGTTTCAGTGAGTTCCATTCACTGACTGAAGTCTAACCTGCAGCAGACGTGACTGAAACTGTTATTGGCATTTAGTGGAATTTTGTGAAGCCTGGTTACTATCAATCTTTCGATGATTCGTGGCATAATGTTTACAAAATGATCCGTCAACAACAAAATTTTGCCCCAAATTTAATAATAAAGATAATTTGCAATAATTTTCAGCTTTGAAGTTTTGGTACCAAAATAGCCGATACTAGACGTTGAATTTCAGTTTCAGCTAGCGCTTCCGAACCACTTTCAACTAAGTTTCAGCTCTGATTGATTGAGTGTAAAGTAACTGAAACTACTTAAAGAGTCTTTATTGGTCACCCCGAGTTGGAATTGGAATGCCTAATGTGGGCAATAGTGGGCGCTCGAAGTGCGCAACACAGCGCTCTTAGATGGACGCACAAAACTTTAATTGCGAGTTTGCGTTGGCACTGCCTAGATGTGAACACCTACTAAGAGGTCGGTCGATTCCATGCGTTGTGTCTAATGGGCAGGAAATTGAAGCAAACTTTTCGGCTCGCCGAATGTGCTTCCGGCACTTATATACGGTTTCTGGCCTTGAAGTGCTCAGCCCCGCAATTCCGGAACCTGGGTACAGAGGATACAGGGTAGGAGAGAGGCACTATTTACCTATTTTAAGGGTACTGTACCTTGGTTGAGTACAGTGACAGTACTGTGTGGGCTAGATAACCCTTTTCTGGTGAGACCACCTGCGGGCCCGGGCTTAGACGGTGGTTTCGGGCAGGTGGATTAGTGATTGTTTCCAATTCCGAAGTCTAACCAAGCGAGAGAGGCGAACTCCGTCCGCCACACAAGTAGTTGATCTAATATCAAAGCAGAGACAAGCTCGACAGTGTTCATGGTGTAACCTCATAGAAGAGAGGCGACTCAACTGAGCATGTAACGTGAGACGAAGCAGCTTTAAATGTCCACGATACAGTAGTCAGCTCTCAACTACAATATTCATTCGTTGCAGTGCTCGTGACGCCTGTTGGTTGATACACAACCTAAGACCAGGCAGTGGCGGATCCAGGATTTTGGAATGGGGGGGGGGGGGGCGAATGGTTGAGGCCACCGGGGGGACCAAGATGCTATAAAAGCACATAAAAAATTTGCGCCGCAGGCGACAATTTTTGCCGATTTTGACCTATGTTGGTACAAAAATGCTTTAAAATAGCGCCGCAGGCAAAAATTTTTGCCGATTTTGACCTATGTTGGTACAAAAACGCTTTAAAATAGCGCCGCAGGCAAAAATTTTGGCCGATTTTGGCCTGTTTTGGTACAAAAGTGCTTTAAAATAGCGCCGCAGGCGAAAATTTTTTGCTCTGGAGGTGCTGCCGCGCAATTTTGTTTTCTCGGGGAGGGGGGAATGGGGGGGGGGGGGGCGGTTTGGCCGAATGGGGGGGGGGGGCGGGACGCACACCCGCCCCCCCCCCCCCCCCTGGATCCGCTACTGAGACCAGGAATACTGTTTGAAAATGAGGCGAAGTCTACTATATCTCTTGTTCCTGAGTTTGGCCGACGCGGACTTGCCACCACCATCTGCCAGCGAAAGGCGAAACGCCAGGTCTATCGCTCGCACGTGCAGCACAAACCGATGCGTGTAGACAAAGCACAGAGCAATACGCGTAAAGACAAAACGACACAGGTGAGCACAAAACGACATGGGTGACCGACCACAAAACAAACACCCTGAGCACAAAACGACCATGATCGTCGTTCAAGGGTCTTCGCCGGGGCGCGCCTCTTGCAGTCGTTGCGGACTGCCGGACTGGGCATTCGCCAAGTGGGTTGGCCCTGGTTCTACTGGACGGCCAAGAACGACACCTTGGTCGACCACTGGAGTTGGAGGTGTGTGCCGCTCTGACACTCCTGGGTGTGCATTTGATACTGCATTATGCAGTGGTCACTTGTGATCCATACTGTGGATATGGTAGTGTAGCACCATCAGTCAGATAGCGTAGTAATGTAGATACGTCAGAGCAGCCAGACAGCGGTTACGATAACGCCATCTGGACTACTGTCGTTCAGGCGGAACTACGTGGCACCACATTGGTGCGCAATGTGGATCTGCGTCAACCAACTCGTCGGTAATGTCACTGTTGAAGGGGCGGATCCCATCTTGTGCCGACAAGCTCGGTTTCCTCCAACGAAGGAGTGGCGTGCTTTCGCCTTGGCCTCGATGGAGCTGGAGTGCTGGAGAGCTTTTCGCAAACCCCGCTGCGCCATGTTCGACCCAAAACTGCTGTGGCATCTGGCCAACGTCCGGCATCAGAACAGTCGCGCCCTGCTGCGCGACGCGACCCAGCGAGGCCGATTTCTGGGCAAGTGGGCGAAGATCGTCGGCTTCCACTACAAGTGGATCGATGTCTGGGTGACAACGCCTTGTGGTCTGGTTGGCGCTGTCCTCTCTCTGCTGCTGATCAGGGCGGTTCTCAAGGACAAGGAGGCGAACAAGAATGCACTCCGCTTTCACCTGGTGGAGATCGCGACCGACGTCGCTGGCTGTCTCTGCAGTTTGCTGAGCAGTACACATCTGTTCGAGCTAGCCGTCCGCGAGAGCCCATGCGCCTACCTCGACCTAGTCTACACCCAGGATCGGGACCAGCCGGAGCAGCTGCTACACAGCTTGCTGCTGATGCCGGTCGCTCTGCTGAATCAGTGCAGTCTGTACTGGTTGGCGAAGGAGCGTGCGCTCCGCCAAAAAAAGGAAGGAGATTCGGGGATCCGGAAGCCGTACAGGCGTGTCTTCGGTCAAGCCTTTCGGCGCTGGCTACCTCATTTGTTGGTGCAGACGCTCAGCCTTGCCGCAAGAACGGGCATGGAGCTGACACGTCGCTACATCTTGTCGTTCGATGGAACCTTCTTGGACCTTACGGATGGTGGTTGGAGCTTAGTCTACCGAAGCTTTGAGCTGACACTTAGCGTGTTGATGCTGGTCCAGAGTGTGCTGTACACAGCCCAGTTGCAGTTCCTGCTTCGGCGACAGGTTCACTTCTACCTTGAAGCCAGGAAGATCGTTGTCGGCTTCTGCCAGGGACCTAAACATGGGACCGTTCCACCAGAGGAGTTGGAGGTACAGCCCTTTCCTTTCCCATGGGCTGCAAACTTGATCTATTCTAGCCATTCCAGCGCCGTCGCAAGGACGCCCACAACAACTTCTGCTTTCTCGTCGGCACGGTCGGCCTGAACATCGTCTGCGTCTCCTTCACCCTTCTGGTCCACGCGGCGCGCATCGTCCAGCAGTCGGTGGAGGTCCTTTACCTTCTGCCCTGGACCCGGCACTGGTTCGAGTTCGCCCGACAATGGATGGCGGGTGGCGACCTGTTCAACAACGTCGCTCCGGCGACCTACATCTTCGCGGACTTGAACGGCACGCTGGGCATCGTCGTCCACGTTATCTACACTGATCTCTTTTGGGCCCATTTCAAGAGACTACTTCGCTTGGAGAGACTGGCCGCATGGGCTAAAGCGGTCAAGCAGCGACTGCTGAGTTGAGTATGCTCTGCTGACACGTGCTGTTGTAATAAAGCGGCCCTTCCATGCTATGAGAATTTGTTGTTTCGGTGCGCATAACTGTCATTGGCGACTGCGGCAAAGTTCCTTCTGGCGACAATCCCAACGTCTCGCGTGATACTGAGCTTTTCAGTGCAGCACCCCCCCCCCCCCCCCCAGTAGTCCAACCTCAGCAGAAGATGGAGTTTTTGGCGCCAAGCTCGCGAAAGTTCTCGGTCACGCGCACTCAGTATGCGAGTTCCACACTCAGCAAAAACTTGGGTTAATTTATGGTCCCGCGCGCGGCTTTGTGCCGCCGCTCCAACCGAGAACTGGAAAAGGCAACTTCGTGTCACATGTGAAAGAGGGGCAGGTTTTGTCGGCGGAGAAGAGTGCAGACGCATGTTGCACACGCGTGCAATTTGCGGTTGTGCCCTTGCCAGCACTTTGTGATATCGCGTGTACTTAGTCAGAGCACCGCGTGAGCGAGTTCATTTGCTTAGTCTATTGACGCTAACTACCTAGGGTGGCGGTTAACGAACCCTATGCAGAGTGTTCTTCTTTTCAATTATCTACGAACTCGCAAGATGGAAGAATCGATTCTTCTCCACTGCTTGTAGGTACTCAGTGCCAAGTTCTGCTCGACTGGGGGTGTTTAAAATACCGTAAAACCTCCAATAAGCGACCCCCCTCGAATAAGCGACCACCCTCCAATAAGCGACCCCCCTAGAGGGGGGTTTGAAATAATAAGCGACCCCCCTCCAATAAGCGACCCCATTTTCTGTCAAAATTGTCCGACATTCCTTAATAAGTCACTGTTCCTCCCATTATAGCACACCAAACTTCAATAGTGAATGTGAAGCCATGCTCGTCATTGATTTCTGCTTCTATTTTCAGGTTTTGTTGGCCAAAACACACAATCATACAGGTTTCAATGCAGGAAATTGCAAAGTTGCACGCTGAGGTGACGACTCAGACTGGCATTGAACAATAAGCGACCTCCCTCCAATAAGCGACCCCCCTTAATAAACGACCAGGTCGCTTACTGGAGTTTTTACGGTATGTAACTTTAGTTTTCTTTGACGTATGGCTGTACAATACAAACTTCACTGCCAAGTAGCCCGAAGAGCCAAGCTGTATTGAGAAATAATGTAGCATACGTGTATAGTAGGTGATTTCTTCATCCAACCCAGGTCACCTCCAGAAATGCTGTCGGCCGAAGAGGAGCAAGAACTACGCGAGGCATTCTCTGTTTTCGACCAAGACAGCACGGGCAAAGTTTCCGCTCGAGACCTGCAGAAAGTCATGCACAGGCTGCAGATAGGGATGACCTTTCAGGAACTTCTGGTAGGCACTTTGCCCATCGCTGCACTCATGTTGGAGAAGTGGTTGGTGGGGGTGGGGGGGGGGGGGGGCGGGGTAAAGGTGAAGTAAGGTTGGAGGTAAGAGGTAGAAGGGAGGGAGGTAGGAGGGAGGTAGTGAGGGAGGGAGGGCGGGAAGGTGGTAGGGAGGGAGAGAGGCAGGCGAGGCAGGCGAGGCAGGCAGGCAGGCAGGCAGGCAGGCAGGCAGGCAGGCAGGCAGGCAGGCAGGCAGGCAGGCAGGCAGGCAGGCTGGCAGGCAGGCAGGCAGGCAGGCAGGCAGGCAGGCAGGCAGGCAGGCAGGCAGGCAGGCAGGCAGGCAGGCAGGCAGGCAGGCAGGCAGGCAGGCAGGCAGGCAGGCAGGCAGGCAGGCAGGCAGGCAGGCAGGCAGGCAGGCAAGCAGGCAAGCAGGCAGGCAGGCAGGCAGGCAGGCAGGCAGGCAGACAGGCAGTGTCCCAACTGCAGGGCAGCATCTCCCTGGTGGACGCCCACAACAGCGGCGACATCACCTTCTGCCACTTTCTGGAGGTGATGAAGGTGGCCGTGTCCAAGAGACTGGACGAGAACGAGACCAGGGAGATATTTGAGGTGGGGTACTGTAGAAAGTGCAGCGTTGCTTCTGTTGGTCCATTCTTGCTGCTGCAGGTATTCGACACAGACGGCGATGGCTATGTCACCGCTCACGATTTGGTCCAGGGTTTTGGGCATATTGGCGACACGCTCACAATGGTGAGTAGGTTGGATGACGATGGAGCTCCTGAATTTGCATAGATTGCCCGCGGCCGGATTTGCATAATAACAACGTCAGGAGGCGCCTATTATCGCGCGAGCGCGATTTTGACCAAATCGAGTTAAATTCTTCATTTCCCTGGTACAGTATCTTTCTTGTGAACACAGGAGGAGGCGAAAGAGATGATCAAAGAAGCATCGAATGGCGAAAGGGACATTATGGACTTCCGGAGCTTTGCTGAGTGCGTGCGGAATAGACCCGAGTTTCAGTGACTGAGAAACCACAATATTGCGATTATAGTACTGTGGGTAAGGATGGGTACATAGGTATGACAATGCTACCTACTAGCTACCATGTACCTAGGTACAGTACGCTATGGGAATGGCATCACATTTGCACATATTGTACAGAATTATTCATGTTGCGGCAAATTAACATCGGACTAGCCGCCTGTCGTCTACTGAAGAGAAATCCGCGTTAAAGACACTGTGCCGAGATGGAAACAAACTGAAGGAAACTCAAGCTTTGCAGCATTCATAGCGAGACGTTGGAATCGAATGAGTGTGCGTTTTGAGCGCACGTTTGTGTTTGCCGCGTCTAGGGTCTAATTATGTAGTGTTTATTTGTGCATGTGAAAACATATCGCTCAGACGGCCTGATGTACGCCTCTACCCCAACGCCCGCCATGTCTGAGTGACCCCGACCGACAACCGACGCACACAAACACACGACACGCACCACTCCCCCTCACAATGATGCAAAGTGGGGTAGAGAATGCGTGAGTGACGTCGCGCCTTCCGTCCGCACGTTCGAACGGCGACGGCTCTATTCATTCTGGGGTGGAAGGAGGTTGTATACTGCGCGCGCGAAGCGCTTGACGCGCCGATTGCTCTGTCACACTGCGCGCAATGTAGGTGGCACTCTCTGTGTTTTGTTGCCGGCGACTGACTTGGAACGGAAAGGTGCAGCAATGGAAAATGATGCAAATGTCAAGGATTTTGAATGCCCGCTCGCTTTGGAGAGGCTAGACGAAGAGCAGAAGCTGAGGATGGAGGAGGTCTGATGATGATGAACAGGACGACGACGACGACGACGAAGACGACGACGACGACGACGACGACGACGACGACGACGACGACGACGACGACGACGACGACGACGACGACGACGACGACGACGACGACGACGACGACGACGACGACGACGACGACGACGACGACGACGACGACGACGACGACGACGACGACGACGACGACGACGACGACGACGACGACGACGAAGACTACGACGACGACGACGACGACGACGACGACGACTACGACGACACGACGACGACGACGACGACGACGACGACGACGACGACGACGACGACTCGACGACGACGACGACGACGACGACGACGACGACGACGACGACGACGACGACGACGACGACGACGACGACGACGACGACGACGACGACGACGACGACGACGACGACGACGACGACGACGACGACGACGACGACGACGACGACGACGACGACGACGACGACGACGAGAATAAAATAAATTCAGCTAAAAGGCCGTTTTGCCGCCGAGGCTTCAATTGCGTCGACATCGTTCCTGGCAGACGACCACTACCTCATTCGATGGCTCAAAGGTGAGATTTCTTCATGCCATTCCATTCACAAGCTGTCTTGTCGATGTTCGATCATCCAAAGATTCTTAAATATGCCAATCAAATGCACGGTCTCTACCTTTGGGCGCCCCACGTGCTGAATCTAGTGGAGATGTGCGTGCACGGTAAGATCCAGCTGGGATTCAAGTGCGCCAATCAAAACGCCAAAGCGCAGTACCCCATTCAGCGCACGGTTACCCTCGCAAACGCAGCGATCGACGTGTTGAAGCTCGCTGAGTGGGCGGACGCACACAAGCTGCAGCATGCAGCCCTATGTGGAGCAGTTGAGTGCCCGCGCCAGCGTTCACAAGCTGTCTGAGCCGTGCAAACGCAACGAGCGAAAGGGCGTCGACAGCTACCATTTCCCATGCGCCTCCGGGGTGCTTCGGCATGCGCCTCGACCAACACGCCCCGACTCCCCATCAGAGCGCGCTGATCAACTCACATGATCAACGACTGCAGGCAGATGGTTTTTGTCATGTGGTATCTCTGCCTCAACGTGCCCAGTTTCGATGCGGAGACGATGGGTATCGCTTGTGGTATTGGGGATGGGAACGCATGCGCCGCCACATGCGAAATTACATGCGCACGCGCCGCCACGACAGTCAGAAGTGGAGTAAGACGGCCGACCAAAAAGGAAGCTGGTGCCTGGTACGGCTGAGCAATACGTAACTGAACGAAGAGCAACCTACAACGTATTGCTAGCGGAAAATTCGGATTTTCGACTTTGAGGGGATTTTCGATTGGGAAGCGTGCCATTGGCGGTAAATTGACCATTGCAACGTGTTCGGCGTCAACAGTCGGTCTGGACAAAGTGTCTTGACCATTTTGAGGTACCGGATCCCGGGTGCGCTGAATTTTTGAATCCAGGGTCAAATTTTCGAAATTGAGGTTTCACTTGTTTCGGGGTTTTCGACGACACTGAACACGAATCCGGTGTTTGTTTTGCGATTTGGGACGCCTTTACCGTGATTTCGGCACCCGGCTGCCCAAAAATTGGGTCCCGGGTGGAATTTTCAAAATTGTGTTGACAGTTGTGTCTGGGCTTTCTGATGCAGCAGAACGCGAATCCGTCGTTTTATTGGCGATTTGCGGTGTATTTAGCCTGATTTTGGCCGAATACTCACGCTCTGTAAAATTTCGAAAATACCGTCCGCCATTTATTTTGCTGCGCCTACAGTACGCCGTCCATATAAGACGCGCTGAGAAAGGCGTCTATGCACGCGCAATCGAGCCGAGTTATAAGAGCGTCGAACTGTAGCACCGACGCCGTCCACCCCAGCGGGGGAGCCCCCGCTGTGTCGCGTAGCTAAGGCGCGCCTGTACAATTGGGGCGCCGCTGGTATTCTACTTGTGAGTGGCTATAATAGACAGTCAGCGGTCAGTACAGCCTGCGCTCATCGTCGTCAGTACAGCCTGCGTCACTTGCGCCACATCGGCCTCTAAGTGTATGGCATCTGCTTAGGCCCGCCCCCGGGCCATAGACCCTAGTTCTATGCTGAAACAATTGGGAACAAACGAATTTAACGGGATGCAACACTTGTTGGTTTCTGTGCCCCCGTCCGCTAAAACAATCACGCGGAGTGCCTATCTGACACTCAAGGAGTGTCACGTATCACTTGTTAACATTACGCAAACACGCACCACGGGGAACGCCATTCTCGAGATGCAAACACTAAAGTCGCTCTAAATCGCTTAATTTGCGTTGTAGTGAGACGATCTCCGAGCTTAGTGGATAGCTCACGACTCGTAGATTATTTGCGAAACTTGAAAATTTGAATTTCGTGAGTTACAGTAACCCGAAGGTGGGCAAGCGCAAAACGGTTCCGACTTGCTCGTCATAGAGCGGCAATCGACACGTCAATTTTAAGCTCTTGGTGTGCTCTTTCATGTGTCAGCAAACATTTTGTAATTGACTATAACACGCATCACAGAAACAATAGTTTTGGTTTTACTCTGTAACTTTCTGAATTGATCATGTTGCGATTAGAGCGACACTCGGCATGTCATTCCAAGGCTCGCTACGTACTCTGTCATATGTTTGTCGAAACTATGTATGACAAGTTTTTGTCATTTTTTGGAAGCGTTGCTCTAAAAACCAAATCCCGGGCGATATCAATATTGCTAAGCAATACCCGCTTGCGAAGGGGGAGCTCGTGAAGCGGAGCAATACGGGCGATGAGCTCTCGGACTCTCTAGAAAGAACGCAACTCTATACAATGTCAGTCAGAATACAAACTCAACTTTTTGATACCGGAGCTTGTTCATTCAGCAGAACTTCGCCGACAGCGCCGCACCTTCTCGCCAACCTCCCGTGTATCGGGTAACGACCGTCCATTTGCACTTCCACTACAACTACGACGACGACCACCATGCCGACGGCGCCGACCTTCTCGCCCACCTGCCACCCTCTGTGACGAGCGTCCACTACCACCACCACGACGACGACCACCGCAACGACGCCGCCGCCGGCGCTTCCTGACCGCCCACTACTCGGCCTCCTCCTCTCTCCCTCCTCCCCTACACCTCGTGCGCCCCCTCCCTCCCCTCCCTGATAAAAGTGATAATTTGTGAATTCGCTGGCCCCTTTCGCTCTCGTTCGAGGTTCGTTTGTTCGCGTTTCCGTTCGCCGTTGGCGTTTCCCTTAAGGTCACTTGAACGAGCTGGCTCACTCGCTCACCTGAATGCACACATCGTCTTGCGTTGCGCCATATCATGTGAACCCACAGACGACGAGTCGAGTTGAACAAGTGGCGTCGGCAACGATTCAGACCAAACTGGTACCAGTGGTATCCTGCAGGCGTTTCTCCACGACTGCATTCTGGGGCGTCAGGCGGAGTCCTCGACGAAGGAACGTAACATGCCTGGGTACGTATCGGCCAAATCGACCTGCCAGTGTGTTCGGTGCTTGAATGAGCATCACCATGCTGCTGCGTGCACGCGCACCGAATAGTGCCGACTCCACTTGAAGTGATGTCGGGACGACGGTGGCGTTACACTCAAGGCTGGCAGTGCTTGGCAGCACAAACATACATAGATACCTAGCTCAGCCAGCCGAGTTCGAAGCTTGGCATAGCTAATTAACCAGTGGATGTGGCGAGCACGTTCGCCTGACGCCTACATATGTAGGTACCCTTTCCCTCTGTTCCAGAGTCGCTTGGGCGTCGATCTCTCGGCCGGCGCCACGGCCTGGCTCTGGTCCCTGTGGCTGAGCTGCTCCAGCGTGGTGGGCGCCCTCTGCACCGCCCTGTTCAGCAACCAGCTGGCCGCCGGCCTTGCTGCTCTGCGGTCCCGCTCTCGTTCTGCTCTGGTGCGCCTGCTTCCTGGCAGCCTTCTGGCTCCGCTCGGCCGGCCTTCTCGTCTGCGGTGAGACGAGGGAGGCGTTGGTACCTGCGCATGGCCATGTCCGAAGCTATTGGTGAACACCACCTGGAGTAATCTTTCGCCTCCGGGTCTGAAGAATGATACACGACAGGCCCGCCCAACTGTTACTGCGGCGTGCTGGTGAGTGTATCGTAACGACCCACGGGCATCTCGGCCATGTTGACTCGCAATGTTGACTAGAGGTCAGGTGGGCTCAGATGGACTCCTTTTCACTTGGCCAGTTTGGTTGAGTTCCTGTCCAATTTCCGCGGATGTACCTCAGACCGCCTGTCGATGCTGAGGCCCTCCTATCACGTTCTCCGTGCTCCGATACCGGGCCGTGGCCACCTCCTTGTCGCACACCATGCACGATGTGGCCAACGTACGTACCCATGCTGGCCGCCTTCTACCCGCTGGTCCAGGCCATGGGCGCCATGGGAATGCTGCCCTTCGTCGCGGCCAACGTTCTGGTGAACGTCCTGCTTCTCAGTCTGCTGCCCGAGACCCGCTACCGGCACGTGGACGAGGTCTTTGCAGAGTTGGTCTCGTCGTACAGTAATTTTCTGCAATCGCACACAACCGCTACATACATAGGTACTCCACAGTCCACACGCCCTCGGTGGGATCCGTTTCGCGTTATGATATTCAGACCTTTGGCAGGGTTCGGAGTGCGGTGCAACTCAGTCGATGCTGCTTGGTGGGCGCTCTACCTGTACAAATCTAAACGAAAGAAGGATGGTTGTGGCGACAGATGAAAAGCTGTGAAAACAGAAGTGGGCTTCTGGACTCCTTTTTGTTCCCCTGCTCTCGATGGGACGTGTGAAGTTCATCTCACCGTCTCATTTGGCACTGTTGCGGCGCTGGCTGCCGTACACAAGTACCTACCTGTAGTAGTTGCACTGGCGCCGTCTTCGACTAAATTTCCACAGTTCGGGAATCGTTCGAGAGGCATGACGACGAGACTGTCGACTCGCCTTCTTGGCGCAGTGCTAGTGCTACTCGCGACGACGACCCCCGCCGACGCCCGCCCCTTTTGGGTACGAGTGGCTGCTGTTTTCGCCGTCGTCGAATGCATCGAAACAGGCACCGGTCACCACCTGTACGTCATACTTTCAGAGCGCTGTGTGGGACGGCTTGGCAAGGTACTGGCAGTGGCAAAGGCCCTTCGCACAGCAGCCTCCCTCACCTATTCGGCCAGCCGACGCCATCCCAGTGATTCGACCGAGGGGGGGGGGGGCGGGGGGGGCCCCCCGGGGGGGAAAGTGGCCCGAAGGGAGATTCCCTGGGCCCGCCGGCGGGGGGGAGATGGGGTTGTGGTGGGGGGGTGGGGGGTGGGGGGAACGTGATAGGAGGGCCTCAGCAGTGACAGGCGGTCTGAGGTACATCCGCGGAAATTGGACAGGAACTCAACCAAACTGGCCAAGTGAAAAGGAGTCCATCTGAGCCCACCTGACCTCTAGTCAACATTGCGAGTCAACATGGCCGAGATGCCCGTGGGTCGTTACGATCACTCACCAGCACGCCGCAGTAACAGTTGGGCGGGCCTGTCGTGTATCATTCTTCAGACCCGGAGGCGAAAGATTACTCCAGGTGGTGTTCACCAATAGCTTCGGACATGGCCATGCGCAGGTACCAACGCCTCCCTCGTCTCACCGCAGACGAGAAGGCCGGCCGAGCGGAGCCAGAAGGCTGCCAGGAAGCAGGCGCACCAGAGCAGAACGAGAGCGGGACCGCAGAGCAGCAAGGCCGGCGGCCAGCTGGTTGCTGAACAGGGCGGTGCAGAGGGCGCCCACCACGCTGGAGCAGCTCAGCCACAGGGACCAGAGCCAGGCCGTGGCGCCGGCCGAGAGATCGACGCCCAAGCGACTCTGGAACAGAGGGAAAGGGTACCTACATATGTAGGCGTCAGGCGAACGTGCTCGCCACATCCACTGGTTAATTAGCTATGCCAAGCTTCGAACTCGGCTGGCTGAGCTAGGTATCTATGTATGTTTGTGCTGCCAAGCACTGCCAGCCTTGAGTGTAACGCCACCGTCGTCCCGACATCACTTCAAGTGGAGTCGGCACTATTCGGTGCGCGTGCACGCAGCAGCATGGTGATGCTCATTCAAGCACCGAACACACTGGCAGGTCGATTTGGCCGATACGTACCCAGGCATGTTACGTTCCTTCGTCGAGGACTCCGCCTGACGCCCAGAATGCAGTCGTGGAGAAACGCCTGCAGGATACCACTGGTACCAGTTTGGTCTGAATCGTTGCGACGCCACTTGTTCAACTCGACTCGTCGTCTGTGGGTTCACATGATATGGCGCAACGCAAGACGATGTGTGCATTCAGGTGAGCGAGTGAGCCAGCTCGTTCAAGTGACCTTAAGGGAAACGCCAACGGCGAACGGAAACGCGAACAAACGAACCTCGAACGAGAGCGAAAGGGGCCAGCGAATTCACAAATTATCACTTTTATCAGGGGAGGGAGGGAGGGGGCGCAAGAGGTGTAGGGGAGGAGGGAGAGAGGAGGAGGCCGAGTAGTGGGCGGTCAGGAAGCGCCGGCGGCGGCGTCGTTGCGGTGGTCGTCGTCGTGGTGGTGGTAGTGGACGCTCGTCACAGAGGGTGGCAGGTGGGCGAGAAGGTCGGCGCCGTCGGCATGGTGGTCGTCGTCGTAGTTGTAGTGGAAGTGCAAATGGACGGTCGTTACCGATACAGGGAGGTTGGCGAGAAGGTCGGCGCTGTCGGCGAAGTTCTGCTGAATGAACAAGCTCCGGTATCAAAAAGTTGAGTTTGTATTCTGACTGACATTGTATAGAGTTGCGTTCTTTCTGTAGAGAGTGCGAGAGCTCATCGCCCGTATTGCTCCGCTTCACGAGCTCCCCCTTCGCAAGCGGGTATTGCTTAGCAATATTGATATCGCCCGGGATTTGGTTTTTAGAGCAACGCTTTCAAAAAAATGACAAAAACTTGTCATACATAGTTTCGACAAACATATGACAGAGTACGTAGCGAGCCTTGGAATGACATGCCGAGTGTCGCTCTAATCGCAACATGATCAATTCAGAAAGTTACAGAGTAAAACTCAAAACTATTGTTTCTGTGATGCGTGTTATAGTCAATTACAAAATGTTTGCTGACACATGAAAGAGCACACCAAGAGCTTAAAATTGACGTGTCGATTGCCGCTCTATGACGAGCAAGTCGGAACCGTTTTGTGCTTTTGCACCTTCGGGTTACTGTAACTCACGAAATTCAAATTTTCAAGTTTCGCAAATAATCTACGAGTCGTGAGCTATCCACTAAGCTCGAGATCGTCTCACTACAACGCAAATTAAGCGAGTTAGAGCGATTTTAGTGTTTGCATCTCGAGAATGGCGTTCCCCGTGGTGCGTGTTTGCGTAATGTTAACAAGTGATACGTGACACTCCTTGAGTGTCAGATAGGCACTCCGCGTGATTGTTTTAGCGGACGGGGGCACAGAAACCAACAAGTGTTGCATCCCGTTAAATTTGTTTGTTCCCAATTGTTTCAGCATAGAACTAGGGTCTATGGCCCGGGGCGGGCCTAAGCAGATGCCATACACTTAGAGGCCGATGTGGCGCAAGTGACGCAGGCTGTACTGACGACGATGAGCGCAGGCTGTACTGACCGCTGACTGTCTATTATAGCCACTCACAAGTAGAATGCCAGCGGCGCCCCAATTGTACAGGCGCGCCTTAGCTACGCGACACAGCGGGGGCTCCCCCGCTGGGGTGGACGGCGTCGGTGCTACAGTACGACGCTCTTATAACTCGGCTCGATTGCGCGTGCATAGACGCCTTTCTCAGCGCGTCTTATATGGACGGCGTACTGTAGGCGCAGCAAAATAAATGGCGGACGGTATTTTCGAAATTTTACAGAGCGTGAGTATTCGGCCAAAATCAGGCTAAATACACCGCAAATCGCCAAATAAACGACGGATTCGCGTTCTGCTGCATCAGAAAGCCCAGACACAACTGTCAACACAATTTTGAAAATTCGACCCCGGGACCCAATTTTTGGGCAGCCGGGTGCCGAAATCACGGTAAAGGCGTCCCAAATCGCAAAACAAACACCGGATTCGTGTTCAGCGTCGTCGAAAACCCCCGAAACAAGTGAAAACTCAATTTCGAAAATTTGACCCTGGGATTCAAAAATTCGGCGCGGCCGGGATACGGTACCTCAAAATGGTCAAGACACTTTGTCTAGACCAACTTTTGACGCTGAACACGTTGCAATGGTCAATTTGCCGCTAAATGCACGCTTTCCAGCCCAAAAATCCACTCAAAGTCGAAAATCCGAATTTTCCGCTCGGGACCCGGGACTTTTGTGACCGCGGATCTCCCGAACGACAAAACCGATCTCGGCGGTTTTGGTGTCGAATGAAAGGTAATATAAGTGTCCAGGTCAGAAATTAAATTGGCGAGGATCCACCGTCGCAAACTCGAGTTACGATTTTTTAAAGGTCGGAAAAAAATTCAAAATTTTGAATTTTCTACCGTACTCCCGCGTCGGACCACCTAGGGAGCCCGTTCCAGTCCCGCTTCGTAGAGGACCCAAAGGCCTACAACATATCCAAAAATCATCAAATTCGAGCAACTTTTACGAAAGTTATGGCGTCTTTTTTTTTCCTTACTTAGCAAAAATTTGAATTTTTGAATTTTCGCAAAATTCTTCCACCACCGAAATTTTTTCACCCCCCGAGCACGCTGCGCGTCGTCATAAGCTATCTTTTAAAAAAAAATTTGGCTCTCTAAGTGCTTCCTAGCGAGCGCTAGCCCCGAACATGCTAACTGTAGGCTTTACCGCTCCTATAGCACTCCTTCGCTTTTCAAGCGGCGGAGTGCCAAAAATTGTTGCTGCCGCATGAAAGAACACGTCGAGAGCTTTCACCTGACGTGTCGATCCCCGCTCTACGACGTAAGACGAGCGAGTTAGAGCCGTTTTGCGTTTTCGGACCTTTGAGTTACTGTAACTCGCGAAATTCAAACTTTGAGTTTCGACCAATGGGAGG
Source organism: Linhomoeus sp. GSCO2_2 (assembly GCA_030248115.1). Lineage (NCBI taxonomy): Eukaryota > Metazoa > Nematoda > Chromadorea > Monhysterida > Linhomoeidae > Linhomoeus > Linhomoeus sp. GSCO2_2. The sequence continues at coordinate 8,125 of JASAMZ010013596.1, read as the reverse complement.
ACAAATGATCAGCGAGTCGACAGCTATCCACTGACCTCGAAATTGTCTCTCTACGACTCAAGTTGAGCGAGTTAGAACGATTTTAGCGTCAAAATGTCGAGAATGGCGTTTTCAGCGGTGCGTGTTTGCGTAATTGAAAGAACTTTTGCAGTCGCATGAAAGAACGCGTCGAGAGCTTTCACCTGACGTGTCGATTGCCGCTCTACGACGTAAGACGAGCGAGCTAGAGCCGTTTTGCGTTTTGACCTTCGGCTTACTGTAGCGCGCGCAATTCAAACTTCTGAATTTCGAAACCTCTTAGCTGAATGATCAGTGAGTCCGAGACCTATCCGTAGAGCCCAAGATCTCCGCTCTACGACTTTCCAACGCCGAGATCTGAGAGCGTGACGCACGTACGGACGCACGCACGCCGAGCTCTCGTAGGGTGTCGCCCGGCTGAGGCCGGGCGAAACAAGGGAAACGTGCAGGAGACCCTGCAGTGAAGCACTCCGACCAGAGCGGGAGAAAGCAGACCGCCACTCACTTATCATGAGAAATAAGGCCGATTTCCGCCCAAAGATTCTCCGCAAATTCCGCCGGCGCGCGATTCCCTCCACCTACAAGGACCGGCGCGCAGCAGAACTCCACCGAAATCCTGTAGACCAGGCCGTATTGAGCCCAAAATGCGCCATTTCGCTTCGATTCAACCAGTAGCCGGCAGCTAAGATTCGGGGCTGCGCCAATCGCAGACTCGTCTTGCCATTTTGGCCGGGAAGAATTGACAATTCATGCGCAATTGCTCACTTTACCACGCCGCCTTTCCACACTGCATTGTCCTTCAATTCAGAAGTTTGAATGCGCGCGCAAGTTTAAGTTGCAAATATGTAGTTTGAGGAGAGTACAGTAAAAGTTGCATTCTAATTTGAATTTCGGCATTAGGAAAGTGGCTGTTTGATGGCAAAATCGACACAAAATGGAGAAACCAATAGCGAATTCGCGTTCCTCGCCGCGAAATACCCTAGAATCGACACTTCAACCGTACAATTACCACACTTTCAGTTTCGTCAACGTAGGGCTACGGTAGGTCGATTTTCGACCAAAACTCGCGAATCTTGATCCGAAACGCCAAAATAACGCCATATTCGGCATCAGCGACCTCGAAAGCACCGGGATTGACTCCAACATTGATTTTGACCGCTCGGGTGGAAATTCGAATTTTGGACGCGGCCGGGGTACGGTAGCCGAAAAAATATTTTTGAAAATCGATTCCGGATCAGTTTTCAATGGGGAATCGCGTGGTGCAGTCCATTTGGCCATAAATCGTCGCAATCGGGCGCTAAAACGGCCGAAAGTCAAAAATTGGAATTTTCGACCCCCGACGGAGACCCGTTGTGACAGCAGAACTCAAGATTTCCTCGGCGGATTTCGGCGATTGTGGTCTTAAACGAAAGAGAACATGTTAATCTTGCCGATTTGAGATATCTGGCCCGATCCAACGACTGCCTGATTTACTAGGATTTTTGAAAGGCAAATTTTTGTCAAAAAACCACTTTCGGCTACCGTAACCCGAGAACGCGTCGACCTAGAGGGTCGGGATTTTTTGTCCCCTCTTCGTCTCGTCGAGGACTACAACATATCCAAAGGGCATCAAAATCGGCCCATTATTCCAGAAAGTAGCGGCTACTGAACACCCTCTCAGTAAGTAAAAATTCAAATTTTTGAATTTTTCTCGAAATTTTCCCACTACGCGAAAAAAATGAAGGTCCGTCCACACCTACTATCCCTCGAGAGCTATCGATTAAAAAAGACCCCGTCCAAATCGGATGAACCACGCGCGAGAAATCTTGGGGCAAAAAAGTTAGTCGGGAGCAGCTCCACTATAGCACTCCGCCCCTTTTGGGGTCGGAGTGCTAAAAAATGCACAAGTTGGACGCGATGGCACACACACAAAGCGAAAGAGTGCCACAAGGCGCAAACACTGAAGACCATCCTACCTTTCAAAAGTTTGAATGTGCGCGAAATGACCGCGGCAGTGTTGTCGCATTCATATTTGCATTCGACGTGAGAAAAGCGGCTGCTTGTACATAGGTAGAATCGACACCAACGGGAGACTGCATTTCCTTCAATTCAGAAGTTTGAATGCGCGCGCAAATTGAAGTTACAACATAGTTTGAGGAGAGTGCGGTAGAAGTTGCATTCAAATTTGAATTTCAGCAGTAGGAAAGTGGGTGTTTGAGGGCAAAATCGACACAATATGGAGAAACCAATAACGAATTCGCGTTCCTCGCCGCGAAATACCCTAGAATCGACACTTCAACCGTACAATCACTACACTTTCAGTTTCGTTGACGTAGTGCATCGGTAGGTCGATTTTCGGCCAAAACTCGCGAATCTTGATCCGAAACGCCAAAATAACGCCAGATTCGGCATCAGCGACCTCGAAAGCACCGCAGTCGACTCCAACATTGATTTTGTCCTCGGGGGTGGAAATTCGAATTTTGGACGCGGCCGGGGTACGGTAGCCGAAAAAATATTTTTGAAAATTGATTCCGGATCAGTTTTCAACGGGGAATCGCGTGGTGCAGTCCATTTGGCCACAAATCATCGCAATCGGGCGCTAAAACGGCCGAAAATCAAAAATCGGCATTTTTGACCCCCGACGGAGCCTTTTTGGTACCGCAGAACTCAAGATTTCCTCGGCGGATTTCAGAGATTTTGGTCTTAAACGAAAGAGAACATGATAATCTTGCCGATTGGAGATATCTGGCCCGATCCAACAACTCCCTGATTTACTAGGATTTTTTAAAAGCAAATTTTTGTCAAAAAACCACTTTCGGCTACCGTAACCCGAGAACGCGTCGGCCGATTGGCTCGGGATTTTTTTTCCGCAGAAGCTCTCGTAGAGGGCTATAACATATCCAAAGGGCGTCAAAATCGACCGACTATTCCAGAAATTCCAGCTGGGTGAACACCCTCCCAGTAAGTAAATTTTTGAATTTTTGAATTTTTCTCGAAATTTTCCCACCACGCGAAAAAAATGAAGGTCCGTCCACACCTACTATCCCTCGAGAGCTATCGATTAAAAAAAACCCCGTCCAAATCGGATGAACCACGCGCGAGAAATCTTGGGGCAAAAAAGTTAGTCGGTGTCAGCTCCACTATAGCACTCCGCCCCTTTTGGGGTCGGAGTGCTAAAAAGCGAGTCGTTTTAGTAGAACCAGAAGAGTCAGCCGAGGAGAGACGACGAAGTACGAGTGGGACGACAATCCACAGCTCGGCGAGTGGGGGCCCGGCTCGTGCTCGGTGGCTCTGGGCGGCGGCGTGCTTGGCTTGTCGTCGCCGTCCTGAAAACGATAGAGTAGCGAGAGAAGGAGGAGGGAGATAAGGAGAACGCACCTCGTCGGGGCCATTGTGGGCGGGCGCGGTTGCGGTGTGCAGGGCGGCCGGTCTTTCGAGGAGGGGGGGGGGGGGGGGGGGTCGCTGGTTGTTGCCGGTGGGTGCTCGGCGGGGGCCTTGTTCGTGGAGCTGCTGTCGGCGGTGGCGGAGGAGGAGGAGCTGGAGGAGGAGGCGACGGCACGGGGTTTCTTAGGCGGCATCTTGGTCAAAACTTCTGGCAATTCTGAATCAATCTTTGGAATGTCTCCGTTCGAGCGGATCGCAACTGCTTTTGTGCAATTCGTCGCCGGATATGCGAATTGTTGAACGGTTTTTTCGCCCGGCCTCAGCCGGGCGAACCCCTACGAGAGCTTTTCGTGCGTGCGTCCGTTCGTCCGTTCGTTCGTTACGCTCTCAGATCTCGGCGTTGGAACGTCGTAGGAAGGAGATCTTGGGCTCTACGGAAAGGTCTCGACTTACTGGTAATGTGCCTCGAGAAATCGGCGTTCGAAAGTTTGAATTGCGCGCGCTACAGTAACCCGAAGGTTCAAACTGAAAACAGCTATTACTTGCTCGTCTTACGTCGTAGAGCGCGTGCGATAGGTCAACTGAAAGGTCTCGACGTGCGCTTTCGCTTGGCATAAAAAAGTTTCTTAATTACGCAAACACGCAACACGAAAAGCGACATTCTCGGGTTTTAACGCAGAAATCGCTCTAACTCGCTCAGCGTGCGTCGTACGGAGACGATCTTGGGTTGGTTGGATAGCTCTCGACTCACTGATCATTTGTTCTTCTATTGGTCGAAACTAAAAAGTTTGAATTTCGGGAGCTACAGTAACCCAAAGGTTTAAAACGCAAAACTTATCTAACTCGCTCGTCTTCCGTCACAGAGAGACAATCTTGAGTTCGTTGAATAGGTTTCGGCACACTGATATTTTCGTTAAGAGAAGTCGAAATTCAAAAGTTTGAATTGCGCGCGCTACAGTAACCCGAAAGTCCAAAACGCAAAACGGCTCTAACACGCTCGTTTTACGTCGTAGAGCGGCGTGCGATAGGTCAACTAAAAGGTCTCGACGTGCTCTTTCGTTTGGCATTAAAAATTTTGTTAATTACGCAAACACGCACCACGAAAAGCGACATTCTTGCGTTTTTAGCATAGGAATCGCTCTAACTCGCTCAGCGTGCGTCGTAGAGAGACGATCTTGAGTTGCTGGATAGCTCTTGACTCACTGATCATTTGTTCTTCTATTGGTCGAAACTCAAACGTTTGAATATCGCGAACTACAGTAACCCAAAGGTTCAAACAGCAAATGGGCGCTAACTCGCTCGTCTTACCTTGTAGAGTGGCATTCGTTCGACCGTTTGAAAGCTTACGTTGAGGCAGTTGTTGAACGGTCATTCCTAAAGAAATACTTTTGTTTTTTTAAACCCTTGTCTTACGAACAACTTTGTCTGCAAAAATAATTAATCCCGGGCGATCCCAATGTTGCCTTGCAACAACCGCTCAGAAATGCGTTTGTCTTGCTCAAAAAATTAATCCCGGGCGATCCCAATGTTGCCCTGCAAGAACCTCTCAGAAAGGAGCGTGTCAGAAGTATGTAGCGCATGTATAGTGGACTCCGGGCGGGCGCGCGTCATATCGGAAAGACTTCGAAATACTTTACAAAAGTATCCACTCTTTTACTCTTCCACTTTAAGACACTCACAAACCACTCTGTATTAATAAAACAACTCAACTTTTTTAAAACAGCTTGTTAGCACTCCGACCCCAAAAGGGGCGGAGTGCTATAGTGAAGCTGCCACCGATCAAAACTTTCGCCACTCACTTTCGTGCCTCACTTCTCATCCGATTAGGACAGGGTTTTTTAATCGATAGCTCTCGAGGGATAGTAGGGGTGCTCGCGCCTTCGGTTTTTTCGCGCGGTGGAAAAGTTTTAAGAAAAATTAAAAAATGTGTATTTTTACTTACTGGGAGGGTGTTCACCCAGCTGGAATTTCTGGAATGGTGGGCCGATTTTGACGCCCTTTGGATATGTTATAGCCCTCGTCGAGATGAAGAGGGGAAAAAATCCCGACCCTCTAGGTCGACGCGTTCTGGGGTTACGGTAGCCGAAAGTGGTTTTTTGACAAAAATTTGACTTTAAAAATCCTAGTAAATCAGGGAGTTGTTGGATCGGGCCAGGTATCTCCAATCGGCAAGATCATGATGTTCTCATTCGTTTAAGACCCAAATCGCCAAAATCCGCCGCGGAAATCGTGAGTTCTGTGGTTGCAATTGGTCGCTGTCGGAGACCGAAAATGCCGGTTTTCGACTTTTGGCCGTTTTAGCGCTCGATTGCGCTGATTTATGGCCGAATGGACTGCACCACGCGATTCCCCGTTGAAAACTGATCCGGAATCAATTTTCAAAAATATTTTTTTCGGCTACCGTACCCTGGCCGCGTCCAAAATTCGAATTTCCACCCCCGAGGACAACATCAATGTTGTAGTCGACTGCGGTGCTTTCGAGGTCGCTGATGCCGAATCTGGCATTATTCTGGCGTTTCGGATCAAGATTCGCGAGTTTTGGAAGAAAATCGACCTACCGTAGCCCTACGTCAACGAAACTGAAAGTGTGGTGATTGTTGAAGTGTCGATTCTAGGGTATTTCGCGGCGAGGAACGCGAGTTCGCTATTAGTTTCTCGATCTTGTGTCGATTTTGCCTTCAAACAGCCACTTTCCTAATGCTAAAAATTCAAATTTGAATGCAACTTCTACCACTCTCCTCAAACTATGTTGTAACTTAAATTTGCGCGCGCATTCAAACTTCTGAATTGAAGGGAATGCAGTGCGGAAAGACGGCGTGGTACAGTAAGCATTTGCGCATGAATTGTCAATTCTTCCCGTCCAAAGTGGCAAGGCGAGTCTGCGATTGGCGCAGCCCCGAATCTTAGCTGCCGGCTACTGGTTGAATCGAAGCGAGATGGCGCATTTTCTCGCCCGGCCTCAGCCGGGCGAACCCCTACGAGAGCTTTGCGTCCGTTCGTCCGTCCGTCCGTTTGTCCGTCACGCTCTTATATCTCAGCGTTGGAAAGTCGTAGGAAGGCGATCTTGGGCTTTATGGATAGCTCTCGACTTACTGGTAATGTCGCTAAGAGACTTCGAAATTCAAAAGTTTGAATTGCGCGCGCTACAGTAACCCGAAGATCAAAACGGAAAACGGCTATTACTCGCTCGTCTTACGTCGTAGAGCGGCGTGCGATAGGTCAACTGAAAGGTCTCGACGTGCTCTTTCGTTTAGCATTAAAAGTTTTCCTAATTACGCAAACACGCAACACGAAAGCGACATTCTCGTGTTTTTAACGCAGAAATCATTCTAACTTGCTCAGCGTGCGTCGTACGGAGAGGATCTCGGGTTGGTTGGATAGCTCTCGACTCACTGATCATTTGTTCTTCTATTGGTCGAAACTCAAAAGTTTGAATTTCGGGAGCTACAGTAACCCAAAGGTTCAAAACGCAAAACTTATCTAACTCGCTCGTCTTCCGTCATAGAGAGACGATCTTGAGTTCATTGAATAGGTTTCGGCACAGTGATAATTCCGTTAAGAGAAGTCGAAATTCAAAAGTTTGAATTGCGCGCGCTACAGTAACCCAAAGGTCGAAAAACGCAAAACGGCTCTAACACGCTCGGCTTACGTCGTAGAGCGGCGTGCGATAGGTCAACTAAAAGGTCTCGACGTGCTCTTTCACTTGGCGTAAAAATTTTGTAATTACGCAAACACGCACCACGGAAAGCGACATTCTTGCGTTTTTAGCATAGAAATCGCTCTAACTCGCTCAGCGTGCGTCGTAGAGAGACGGTCTTGAGTTGCTGGATAGCTCTTGACTCACTGATCATTTGTTCTTCTATTGGTCGAAACTCATAAGTTTGAATATCGCGATCTACAGTAACCCAAAGGTTCAAACAGCAAATCGGCCCTAACTCGCTCGTCTTACGTTGTAGAGCGGCATTCGTTCGATCGTTTGAAAGCTTACGTTGAGGCAGTTGTTGAACACTCATTCCTAAAGAAATACTTTTGTTTTTTTAAACCCTTGTCTTACGAACAACTTTGTCTGCTAAAAAAATTAATCCCGGGCGATCCCAATGTTGCCCTGCAACAACCTCTCAGAAATGCGTGTCTTGCTTAAAAAATTAATCCCGGGCGATCCCAATGTTGCCCTGCAAGAACCCCTCAGAAAGGAGAGTGTCAGAAGTAGCGCATGAATAGTGTACTCCGGGCGGGCGCGCGTCATATCGGAAAGGCTTCGAAATACTTTACAAAAGTATCCACTCTTTTACTCTTCCACTTTAAAACACTCACAAACAACTCTGTATTAATAAAACAACTCAACTTTTATAAAACCGCTTGTTGACTCATTCGGCCTGGTCTACAGGATTTCGGTGGAGTTCTGCTGCGCGCCAGCCGGTCCTTGTAGGTGGAGGGAATCTGCGTACTATGAAACTCGCGCACCGGCGGAATCTGAGGAGAATCTTTGGGCGGAAATCGGCCTTATTTCTCATGATAAGTGAGTGGCGGTCTGCTTTCTCCCGTTCTGGTCGGAGTGCTCCACTGCAGGCTCTCCTGCACGTTTCCCTTTTTTTTCGCCCGCCCACAGCCGGGCGAACCCCTACGAGAGCTTTTCGTGCGTTCGTTCGTTCGTTCGTTCGTCCGTCCGTTCGTCGCGCTCTCAGATTTCGGCGTTGGTAAGTCGTAGGAAGGAGATCTTGGACTTTATGGATAGGTCTCGACT
>JASAMZ010013594.1:0-12073 GCA_030248115.1 Linhomoeus sp. GSCO2_2 | reverse complement strand
TTCTTCGTTCAGAGTACATATTGCTCTGTCGGCGGAGTTTCAGCGCCAAAGCGCAGAATTCTTGACGACACAACTGTCCCAGTCACGTAGGTTGCGTACTTCTTGTTGGACAGAATGTCGGTTCTGTGTTCTTTCATCTTGCCTGTGCAATGCGCCGTGCAACATCGGGTTGCGCGTAAGTGGCTCATACAGGCTTTTGAGAAGGACTCAGCTAGCAAAAAAAAGGAACAGAAGGACGATGCTGACATGGTACGTCAGGATCACTGGCGTTGACGTTGGCTGACATGGTAGTCGCGTGGCCTATCTGTATCTCTTGATTCATTGAGAAGGTTAAACGCAGTGCATCGCCTCGCTTCATCATATATAATCGTCTGTCTTCCCTATTCCATCAGGTGACCTGAACCAGGGGCTTTGAGGCAAGACCGGCACAGAGCTTCAACCAGTCAGTGACCGAAGGCCTGCTGAAGTTGCTCTGTGGCACGACAGTGCTTGTTATGGTAAGGTACTGTGGATTAGGTAGGTAGACATCACTCTAGTGGCCACTGTAGATTGGTTGTTACTCGCCGATATTTCCCTGTTTCAGGTGAAATGGCCTTTTATTTGAATAGCCTCTTAGAAAAGATTCTGAATGTGCCCAGGGGTGAGAAGGAAGTGGAGATAAAGCAGTACCTTTCGGCTGCCGAAATGCAAGACCTTTTGACGAGAGCTCAAAAAAATAGTGGAAGTGCAGGAGAAGCTGCTTGAGTGCTCTGCCCCTACCACGTTCATGGGCGATGTCCACGGCAATATAGTGGACGTGGTCAGGCAGATTCTGAAAGCGGGCAATTTCAGCAAAGGCAACGTAGTCTTCGTCGGGGACATGGGTGGGTAGATGAGACGTTGCGTCTGCAGTGTATGCACACTATCTGTGTGCCTACGGTGGTGGTACGTATCTATGTGTGTTCATCATGTTTGTGTTTGAGAGGAACATCTAGTAATGGAGGTGCTGTTGAATGATTTGGAGTGATGCAGAGGTGACTGACTTCGCTGTTTCTTTCAGTCGACAACAAGGGAAAGCACAGCCTTGCCTCCCTTCTCCTGCTCTGTTGTCTGAAGTGCATATACCCCGACAACCTCTGCCTTCCCAGAGGAAATCACGAGTCTCGCCGCACCAATGAGCAGATGGGTGTGAAAGGGCTTCTTCATGAAGTTGTGAATCAGTTCGAATTGCCCGAGGCCATATACGACCAGGCCGTTGCCCTCTTTGACGCACTGCCAGTGGCTGCTGTGGTGGGAAAAGAAGTATTCGCTGTCCGTGGAGGGCTGAGCAGTCTTCTGGATTCGCCCGCACAGTTGAGATCGCTGCCCGTCTCCTTCGAGTTGGGCCAAGTCCATCTGGTGAAGGAGATTCTATTCTCTAACCCCCAAAATGGATCCCAATGGTGATACGCAGCGCTACAGTCAGAACCTAAAAGAAGGAGAGGAACTCTATGGGGGAAAGGTGGTAGACGAGTTCCTGCAGCGCAACAAGCTGCGTCTGATTGGTGGGATTTCTTTCTTTCTTATTTGTCTTTGTGCCTGTGCCTCTCTTTCCCTTTAATCTACAGCGCTCGCTTCTTTCAGTTCGAGGTCATACTTTGGAGGGCTCTGGCTACAGGAAGCTGTTCAGTGAAAAGGTCATTACTCTTTCGGGCTCAAGCGACTCGAAGAAACTGCAGCCATTCTCCAACTCAGGAAAAACTTGACGTATAAGATCGAGGAGGTGAAGTGGATCGGCCACCCCGACTGTTGCAGCACCATCCAAGTACCGGGTGTCCCAAAAAAAGTGAACTCTTTTTCTCCCGCTCATAACTAACGCTTCTGTAAATGAATCTCAACCATACTTTGCACACAATATATACCTTGAGTTGTTGACAAGTGTGCCAAATTTTAGGTCAATCGCTTACGGCTAGTTTGAGTTACGCGCGTATGAATCATTCACGCTCAAATCTCTCCTCGTTGTGTGCGCAGTTAGTGTAAGAAGACGCATCCTGACGATAACCGTTCTGTAGTTGTTTGTAACACACAGTTTTTACAAAACGGTCAAAACAGAACCAAAGTATCATATTTTTACCGCTGGATGCATTAGAAGTAAGAAATTTGCCACTCCTGGGATGATCCACACACAACGTGATTTCACCGCGAATTCTTGAAAGAGGTACGATTTATTCGTTTCGCGCCAGATTTGAGGGTGTTATTATAGCCAATTTGAGACACATAAAGACCAAATTTAATGAGCAGGATTTTGCCGACCTCTCCCATTGATCTGAGTGATATTCGGTTGCAATTTATTCGTTTGAAAGCAAGAGACTGCGTGGGTGAGAATGTTTTTGGATGTCACGCACTAAACCGACTGTAACTCTGGTTGTATCAGGACTATGCGAACAAAATTTGGAACACCAAATCCAAATAAGAACTTAATAGGGTATACGTGTGTAAAATTTTGTTGAGATAGGTAGTCGCAGTGGTGAGTTATAAGCCGGAGAAAAAGGGTTCACTTTATTTTGGGACACCCGGTACGTCCGCTGTGGAAGGTCTTGCCTGGGTGACAAATTGAGGAACGCTATGCCCACCGGCCCCTTCTTTGGAGACGTCTCCTCCGACAGCCCATTGTCCGTCTGCATCCAGTTCTTCGCGTATCGCATGGCGCAGAAGGCTCTGGCGCGCGTGCACGACCACCTCGAGATTTCGGTGGCTCTGATCCCTCGCCGCTGGCAAGGTCCCATTAAGGATCTGCTCGTTGGGCGCCGCCGCATCAAGAAGGTGGACAAGTTTGTGCTGCCGGTGAAGTATCACCTGGCAGGAAGGGCCCAGTAGCCGAGGGAAGAGGGAGGGAGGGACTGGAGAGGAGGGAGAGTGGAGCAGCAAAAGAGGAGGGAGGAGACGTCAGCGATGACTACTGCCACCACCGAATTGGTATGGCTATGCACACCTGACTGCCATGGTGCGAATATCAGCTGCAGTGGGTTTGTTAATCATTGTGCAGTGTGCCGCTGTTCTTAACTCATGTAGCATCCAGCCAGGCTCCTTCGGAGCTCTACTACGACAACTCCAATGCGGCTGTCTATGGCGGAGAGGGCAGTCAATCATATTCGAGCCATCGGGCAGCCCGCGCTTCCTCTTCAAGGGTGGCCTCGCGCTGTCAGCGGAGTTACGAGCGCCAAAGCGCAGTTGTGGAAGTCCCACTGCAGAGGCTGGTGGGGGAGCTTCAGCGTTGTGTGGCGCCCAGGCTTCGGCCAAGAACTCGCTTGTGCATCCCGCGTGCTCCAGAGAAGCTCTTCCCCAGTGGGCAGAGATCGATTGGGCGGAGTCATCGCTAGGTGCACTGTCAGGTTTCTGTGGATTATGTGCTGGAACACGGCATTTCACTGCTGTTACACTCCTGTGTTTAGTTCGAGCATCCTGGCAAAGAGCTGAGCGGCCTGCAACCCTGCGCGCGAAGTGTTCCTGCGCAGCAGCGAGTTGGACAATGATGGTCGTTCATTCTTCACGACGGCAAGGAAGGCGTTGAGGTGAATAACCTTCTGTCATCGTTGTATTTGAAGTGCTAGTATTCACCGCGTGTGTGACACCATCTGCCCACTCTTAGCTGTACCCACCGCGACCTACATTCTAGTTAACCCCCCCCCCCCCCCCCCCCCTCCAACCCTCGAAATGCCCAACAATACCAGCTACCCACGCCACTGCACTAACCCCTTCCCATCCATTTCATCCCATTGAATTGCAGGCTGAGGAGACGCCCATCGTGGAGGCTTGCAAGGGTCAGCCCAACGGCCTCTGCATAGACATGTCGTGACAAGTGCAGTGCAATGGCGCCGACTTCCTCTGCGACTGGGATCGGGACGTCTTCCAGCAGTGCGAGGCGGCACACACAGGCGGGTAGGTGAGAAGCCAGGCGTCAGTATAGGCAGCGGCCAGTACCGACGCGTGCGCCTTCTTTTGTTGTAGTTTCTGATTCTACGTACTGTATTTGTTATCGCGCCCCGCCCTCCACCCCCCCCCCCCCCCCCTCTAATTACACTCAGTATTGTAGTTACACCCTTACTGACACTACCATACCACGCTGTAGTACTAACACAACCCTACCATGCTATGTGACGATTCTTAGCCTAAGATACAGGATTTGGAGATTTTGAGGGATCGAATGATAACCCCACTCGCCCCCCCCCCCCCCCCTTATGTTGATAAAATGGGCGCCAATGGGCCCTATTCGAGCATTTATCGTAGGTGGGTGACTATATCGACTCGCCGATGCCCAGTCCATACGCAGAAATCATAACTCGCTTATTCTTTCAGTTCTACGTGGAGGCGTACGCGTCGTGCGTGTCGGAGAACAAAGCCGGCCACTACTACCTTCTGGAGCAATGCGAGCCCTGTCCCATTCCCCCATCAGGAGCCCTACAACCTGCCAGCCGGTACACCTACACGCGCTGGCGCTAAAGCCTACACGCGCTGGCAATAAAGCACTTCGCAGTCACCTTCTTCGCAGTCGCAGTCTCCTACCCTGCCCAGCACCACCCAAGCCGTACCCGGTGGGTTACTGTAGCTATGGTAGCTGGACACCAGTGGCTGGGCTTCCTATGTATATTGCTATTGCTACTTTTCAGCCGGTGACCTATCACGCGCAGCTTCCAACGTGTAGTCCGCATCCCAGCTACCCCAGCCGGAGGACCTACCCACCTACGTACCCAAGCAACGTGTGCCACGGCGTGGAGAACGGCGTCTACGTTCGCTCCGCACCTAGTAAGCGCCTTACACAGTTCGAAGCAAGCATCTAGCAAACCAATTAACTAACGCTCCTCGTATGAGGTATACCTAGGCTAGAAAGACTACCTAGAAACAGAACACGAAACAACCAACAGAGTACCGTAGTCCAATCGGATCGGACGGACATACATTATTCTGTCGTCGTGTTACTCTGTCCACTGTCCAGGTGCACTTCCACTGCTCCTATGGGCAAGTGGAAGGCGTGCAGAACTGTCCGGCTAAAGGTGTCTTCACTCCTGGTGGAGCCTGTGACTAGGTACCCCCAGAACACCTCACCCAGCTGCCCACCTACTCCCTGCCGCAGTCGGTCTAACCCACGCCGTCCCTCACCTACTGTAGCCCCTACTACCCGCCGGTCAAGTACCTACCCACATGTCATCTACCCTCCTTAGCCGGTCTCCTACCCCACCCCAACATCAACGGGTTGGTTACCCGTCGCACAGAGGAGGGGGAGAGTTGGACATGCCAAAGAGCCCAGTGCGTGACTTGCTATGTATGCCCTGCCTGTGTAAGTACTGCCATACTCTTCTTTTTTCATTGCAGTCTGCTTTGTGTGGAGCTTTGGTAGTCTGATTTGGTGGTGGTGCGTAGTTTGTGCTGTGTTTGCTGCCCCTCCTCCTTCCTGCTGCCAGTGTTTCGTTTGGTTTCCGTGGTTGTATTTCGTTGGTTCTTTCTTCGGTGGTTGGTTGTGTTAGTCTACAGCGTGGTATGGTATGTAGTAGGGTGTAACACAATACTGAGTGTATTAAGGGGGGGGGGGGAGGTGGAGGGCGGGGCGCGATACAAATACAGTACGTAGAATTCAGAAACTACAACAAAAGAAGGCGCCGCGTCGGTACTGGCCGCTGCCTATACTGACGCCTGGCTTCTCACCTACCCGCCTGTGTGTGCCGCCTCGCACTGCTGGAAGAGAGTCCCGATCCAGTCGCAGAGGAAGTGGCGCCATGCACTGCACTTGTCACGACTGTCTATGCAGAGGCCGTTGGGCTGACCCTTGCAAGCCTCCACGATGGGCGTTCTCAGCCTGCAATCAATGGGATGAAATGGATGGGAAGGGGTATGCAGTGGCGTGGGTAGCTGGTTTGTTGGGCATTCGAGGTTGGAGGGGGGGGGGGGGGGGGGGTTACTAGAATGTAGGTCGCGGTGGGTACAGCTAAGAGTGGGCAGATGGTGTCACACACGCGGTGAATACTAGCACTTCGAATACAACGATGACAGAGGTTATTCACCTCAACGCCTCCTTGCCGTCGTGAAGAATGAACGCCATCATGTCCAACTCGCTGCTGCGCAGGAACACTTCGCGCGCAGGGTTGCAGGCCGCTCAGCTCTTTGCCAGGATGCTCGAACTAAACACAGGAGTGTAACAGCAGTGAAATGCCGTGTTCCAGCGCATAATCCACAGAAACCTGACAGTGCACCTAGCGATGACTCCGCCCAATCCATCTCTGCCCACTGGGGAAGAGCTTCTCTGGAGCACGCCGGAGAGCGAGTTGGAATGGGAACGCTGAGCCACCAGCCTCTGCAGTGGGACTCCACAACTCGCTTTGGCGCCGTAACTCCGCTGAAGGCGAGGCCCTGAAGAGGAAGCGCGGGCTCCGATGGCCGAATATGATTGACTGCCCTCTCCGCCATAGACAGCCGCATTGGAGTTGTGTTAGAGCGAAGGAGTGGCTGGATGCTACATGAGTAAGAACAGCGGCACACTGCACAATGATTAACAAACCCACTGCAGCTGATATCGCACCATGGAGAGGTAGAACATCGGTGGGAGAGTCTCGCTGCGTCTCCTCCCTCCTCTTTTGCTGCTCCACTCTCCCTCCTCTCCAGTCCTCCCTCCCTCTTCCCTCGGCTACTGGCCCTTCCTGCCAGGTGATACTTCACCGGCAGCACAAACTTGTCCACCTTCTTGATGCGGCGGCGCCAACGAGCAGATCCTTAATGGGACCTTGCAGCGGCGAGGGTAGAGAAATCTCGAGGTGGTCGGACGCGCGCAGAGCCTTCTGCGCCATGGATACGCGAAGAACTGGATAGAGGAATGGGCTGTGGAGGAGCGTAAAGAAGGGGCCGGTGGAAGGTCCTCAATTTGTCACCAGGCAAGACTCCACAGCGGACGTAGGGTGTCCCAAAATAAAGTGAACCCTTTTTCTCCGGCTTATAACTCACCACTGCGACTACCTATCTCAACAAAATTTTACACACGTATACCCTATTAAGTTCTTATTTGGATTTGGTGTTCCAAATTTTGTTCGCGTAGTCCTGGTACAACCAGAGTTACAGTCGGTTTAGTGCGTGACATCCAAAAACATTCTCACCCACGCAGTCTCTTGCTTTCAAACGAATAAATTGCAACCGAATATCACTCAGATCAATGGGAGAGGTTGGCAAAATCCTGCTCATTAAATTTGGCCTTTATGTGTCTCAAATTGGCTATAATAACACCCTCAAATCTGGCGCGAAACGAATAAATCGTACCTCTTTCAAGAATTCGCGGTGAAATCACGTTGTATGTAGATCATCCCAGGAGTGGCAAATTTCTTACTTCTAATGTATCTAGCGGTATAAATATGATACTTTGGTTCTGTTTTGACGGTTTTGTAAAAACTGTGTGTTACAAACAACTACAGAACGGTTATCGTCAGGATGCGTCTTCTTACACTAACTGCGCACAGAACGAGGAGAGATTTGAGGGTGAATGATTCATACGCGCGTAACTCAAACTAGCCGTAAGCGATTGACCTAAACTTCGGCACACTTGTCAACAACTCATCAAGGTATATGTGTGCAAAGTATGGTTCAGATTCATTTACAGAAGCGTTAGTTATGAGCGGGAGAAAAAGGGTTCACTTTTTTCTGGGACACCCGGTACTTGGATGGTGCTGCAACAGTCGGGGTGGCCGATCCACTTCACCTCCTCGATCTTATACGTCAAGTTTTTCCTGAGTTGGAGAATGGCTGCAGTTTCTTCGAGTCGCTTGAGCCCGAAAGAGTAATGACCTTTTCACTGAACAGCTTCCTGTAGCCAGAGCCCTCCAAAGTATGACCTCGAACTGAAAGAAGCGAGCGCTGTAGATTAAAGGGAAAGAGAGGCACAGGCACAAAGACAAATAAGAAAGAAAGAAATCCCACCAATCAGACGCAGCTTGTTGCGCTGCAGGAACTCGTCTACCACCTTTCCCCCATAGAGTTCCTCTCCTTCTTTTAGGTTCTGACTGTAGCGCTGCGTATCACCATTGGGATCCATTTTGGGGGTTAGAGAATAGAATCTCCTTCACCAGATGGACTTGGCCCAACTCGAAGGAGACGGGCAGCGATCTCAACTGTGCGGGCGAATCCAGAAGACTGCTCAGCCCTCCACGGACAGCGAATACTTCTTTTCCCACCACAGCAGCCACTGGCAGTGCGTCAAAGAGGGCAACGGCCTGGTCGTATATGGCCTCGGGCAATTCGAACTGATTCACAACTTCATGAAGAAGCCCTTTCACACCCATCTGCTCATTGGTGCGGCGAGACTCGTGATTTCCTCTGGGAAGGCAGAGGTTGTCGGGGTATATGCACTTCAGACAACAGAGCAGGAGAAGGGAGGCAAGGCTGTGCTTTCCCTTGTTGTCGACTGAAAGAAACAGCGAAGTCAGTCACCTCTGCATCACTCCAAATCATTCAACAGCACCTCCGTTATTAGAGGTTCCTCTCAAACACAAACATGACGAACACACACGTACCACCACTGTAGGCACACAGATAGTGTACATACACTGCAGACGCAACGTCTCATCTACCCACCCTTGTCCCCGACGAAGACTACGTTGCCTTTGCTGAAATTGCCCGCTTTCAGAATCTGCCTGACCACGTCCACTATATTGCCGTGGACATCGCCCATGAACGTGGTAGGGGCAGAGCACTCAAACAGCATCTTCTGCACTTCCACTATTTTTTGAGCTCTCGTCAAAAGGTCTTGCATTTCGGCAGCCGAAAGGTACTGCTTTATCTCCACTTCCTTCTCACCCCTGGGCACATTCAGAATCTTTTCTAAGAGGCTATTCAAATAAAAGGCCATTTCACCTGAAACAGGGAAACACCCGCGTGTAACAAACAGTCTACAGTGGCCACTAGAGTGATGTCTACCTACCTAATCCACAGCACCTTACCATAACAAACACTGTCGTGCCGCAGAGCAACTTCAGCAGGCCTTCGGTCACAGACTGGTTGAAGCTCTGTGCCGGTCTTGCCTCAAAGCCCCTGGTTCAGGTCACCTGATGGAATAGGGAAGACAGACGATTATATATGATGAAGCGAGGCGATGCACTGCATTCACCCTCTCACGCAATCAAGAGATACAGAGAGGCGACGCGACTACGATGCCAGCCAACGTCAACGCTAGCTACCTACGTACCATGTCGCATCGTCGCCACATGAGCAGTTGCCTTTCTCCCAATGTGTGACGAAACAACTGTAAGCCTGTATGTAGCCCATTACGCCAGCCCATGTGCACGCGCATTGCACAGCAAGTGGAGAACACAGAACCGACACTCTGTCCAACAAGAAGTACGCAACCTACGTGACTGGGACAGTTGTGTCGTCAGAATTCTGCGCTTTGGCGCTCGTAACTCCGCCGACAGCGCAAGGCCAGCCTTGAAGAGGAAGCGCTGGCTGCCTGATGGCTCGAATATGATTGACTGCCCTCTCCGCCATAGACAGCCGCATTGGAGTTGCTGTAGTAGATCTCTGAAGGAGCCTGGCTGGATGCTACATGAGCAAAGAACAGCGGCACCCTGCACAATGATTAACAAACCCACTGCAGCTGATATTCGCACCATGGCAGTCAGGTGTGCGCAGCCATACCAATTCGGTGGTGGCAGTAGTCATCGCTGACGTCTCCTCCCCTCCTCCTCTTTTGCTGCTCCACTCTCCCTCCTCTCCAGTCCCTCCCTCCCTCTTCCCTCGGCTACTGGGCCCTTCCCGCCAGGTGATGCTTCACCGGCAGCACAAACTTGTCCACCTTCTTGATGCGGCGGCGCCCCACGAGCAAATCCTTGATGGGACCTTGCCAGTGGCGAGGGATCAGAGCCACCGAAATCTCGAGGTGGTCGTGCACGCGCGCCAGAGCCTTCTGCGCCATGCGATATGCGAAGAACTGGATGCAGATGGACAATGGGCTGTTGTCGGAGGAGACGTCTCCAAAGAAGGGGCCAGCGGGTATAGTGTTCCTCAATTCATCACCCAGGCAAGACCTTCCACAGCGGACGTACTTGCGCGGCCGAGCTTCGAGCATGACGCCCACCTTGTGGACGCCAGTGGTGGCGAAAAGCAGGTTGTAAAAGTGGCTCTCCTGTCGGTCGCTGGGCACTTCCAAATTGAACCTCAGCAAAATGGGCATGACGGCATTGCAACAGTCAGGGTGGCCGATCCACTTCAGCTCCTCGATCTTATACGTCAAGTTTTTCCTGAGTTGGAGAATGGCTGCAGTTTCTTCGAGTCGCTTGAGCCCGAAAGAGTAATGACCTTTCCACTGAACAGCTTCCTGTAGCCAGAGCCCTCCAAAGTATGACCTCGAACTGAAAGAAGCGAGCGCTGTAGATTAAAGGGAAAGAGAGGCACAGGCACAAAGACAAATAAGAAAGAAAGAAATCCCACCAATCAGACGCAGCTTGTTGCGCTGGAGGAACTCGTCTACCACCTTTCCCCCATAGAGTTCCTCTCCTTCTTTCAGGTTCTGACTGTAGCGCTGCGTATCACCATTGGGATCCATTTTGGGGGTTAGAGAATAGAATCTCCTTCACCAGACGGACTTGGCCCAACTCGAAGGAGACGGGCAGCGATCTCAACTGTGCGGGCGAATCCAGAAGACTGCTCAGCCCTCCACGGACAGCGAATACTTCTTTTCCCACCACAGCAGCCACTGGCAGTGCGTCAAAGAGGGCAACGGCCTGGTCGTATATGGCCTCGGGCAATTCGAACTGATTCACAACTTCATGAAGAAGCCCTTTCACGCCCATCTGCTCATTGGTGCGGCGAGACTCGTGATTTCCTCTGGGAAGGCAGAGGTTGTCGGGGTATATGCACTTCAGACAACAGAGCAGGAGAAGGGAGGCAAGGCTGTGCTTTCCCTTGTTGTCGACTGAAAGAAACAGCGAAGTCAGTCACCTCTGCATCACTCCAAATCATTCAACAGCACCTCCATTACTAGATGTTCCTCTCAAACACAAACATGATGAACACACATAGATACGTACCACCACCGTAGGCACACAGATAGTGTGCTGTTGAATGATTTGGAGTGATGCAGAGGTGACTGACTTCGCTGTTTCTTTCAGTCGACAACAAGGGAAAGCACAGCCTTGCCTCCCTTCTCCTGCTCTGTTGTCTGAAGTGCATATACCCCGACAACCTCTGCCTTTCCCAGAACGGATCACGAGTCTCGCCGCACCAATCGAGCAGATAGGCGTGAAAGGGCTTCTTCATGAAGTTGTGAGAAATCAGTTCGAATTGCCCGAGGCCATATACGACCAGGCGAGTTGCCCTCTTTGACGCACTGCCAGTGGCTGCTGTGGTGGGAAAAGAAGTATTCCACTGTCCATCGGAGGGGCTCAAAGTCAGTCTTCTGGATTCGCCCGCACAGTTGAGATCGCTGCCCGTCTCCTTCGAGTTGGGCCGAGTCCGTCTGGTGAAGGAGATTCTATTCTCTAACCCCCAAAATGGATCCCAATGGTGATACGCAGCGCTACAGTCAGAACCTGAAAGAAGGAGAGGAACTCTATGGGGGAAAGGTGGTAGACGAATTCCTCCAGCGCAACAAGCTCCATCTGATTGGTGGGATTTCTTTCTTTTTTATTCGTCTTAGTACGTGTGGGTCTACTTTTCCTTTAATCTACAGCGCTCGCTTCTTTCAGTTGGAGGTAGTACTTTGGAGGGCTCTGGCTACCAGGAAGCTGTTTCGTGGAAAGGTCATTACTCTTTCGGACTCAAGCGACTCAAAAGAAAACTGCAGCCATTCTCCAACTCTCAGCGAAAACTTGACGGGTATCAGAGTCGAGGGGCTGAAGTGGATCGGCCACCCTGACTGTTGCAATGCCGTCATGCCCATTTTGCTGAGGTTCAATTTGGAAGTGCCCAGCGACCGACAGGAAGAGAGCCACTTTTACAACCTGCTTTTTCGCCACCACTGGCGGCTCACAAGGTGGGCGTCGTGATCGAAGCTCGGCCGCGCAGAGTTGGGGGCGCTGTGGAAGGGCTCGCCTGGGGTGATAAATTGAGGGACGCGGGGGGCGCTGGCCCCTTCTTTTTAGCAATA
>JASAMZ010013592.1:12500-41826 GCA_030248115.1 Linhomoeus sp. GSCO2_2 | reverse complement strand
TTGCCGTAGTGTGTTTTATTTTGTAATGTATCGCACCGTGATATACCGTATCTCTACCCCCCAGGAACCCCTGGAGTGCGAGAAGGACAGGGCCCAGCAGGAGGGCGAGGATGGCGGGGCGGCGCTAGACGACGACGACAGCAGGGATCACGACGCGGCCGACGACGACGACGACGAGACCTTTGGAATGGAGCAGAGTGAGGGAAGGAAGAGGAGAGGAAAAGCTTCTTCTGGAGGCAAGCGAAGGAGGGGACGACCGCGCAAGCCCCGCCTTGAGTGACAGGGACAGGAATTTGTAACGGAGTTCTTGTGATTCCAGGCAAGGATGGCTGTGTACAACTCCCCGCATCACACGACATTTGCGCGTGTTGTAGCAGAAAGAAACGGCTTGTGTTGTATGTGTGTGTGTGGCGTCACTTCTTCTTCTTCTTCCCCGTGGGAACCTGGAAGCCTGAGCCGCCGGGTCCAAACTGCTCCAGGCCAATGAAGGCCACGTCCCACTGGTTCAGGGCGCCGCCCACCCCCACTGAGGGCACGCTCCACTCGTCACCTGAGGGAATTATGAAAGATACATGGATTACGGCTGATCGGCTAACTTCAATTAGTAATTGTTGGAACCTCCTTGAGCTCTCCCATTGACCCAGTCAACTTTGGTCTTCCGGTTGTAGGCCCAGAAGGGTTGCTGGTGCGTCCAGGGGCCCTCTGTCAGGTAGCGCAGATCTGCAGAAGTTTCATGGCGATGGCGGACGAAATCTGTTAGTCATCCGGCAACAATAGTTTGAAAGGCGCACCTTTGTGCCAATCCCAAGTCCTCCTTCCAGTGACGCGGTTGCGGCCGCACCTGAAGCGTCGCAAGTTGACAGCACCAATCGCTTCACCAGTCTGAAACCAACTTCCTCACTTCAAGAACCAGCGGTTGCAGTTGGGCAGGTCGCTGGGAACGGTGTTGTCGCCGCAACGAGCTCTAAAGATGGGCTCGAACTGCTCGCATTCGCAGCGCTGGACGCAGTCCCCTGTGGAGGAGCCACATCGACCCACGCAGCCGGTGACCTCTCCCAGACGACCGCGAGACACGCCAGCGAAGTCGAGAGTGGCGAACATGCGGGAGAGCTGCAATTTTTAAGAACGGGCGATAAGCTAAGGTACAGGGGGAACTGATGATGAACAGCGTTCGTGAGGCTTCATGAATGGACGCACCAGCGGGACGGGACTCGCAATTGTAGCAGCTGCAACTTACCTAACATGATCCGCGACTTTGGCAAACTTACCTCTTGCCCTACGCCGTGCCAACGGCGATTGTCCCACAGACAGAATATCATCTGCTTTCTTGAACGCCAACAAATCTGATGAAATCTCAACTCAATTTTGAACTTCTCGTCTGAAGCCACTCACATAGTCGGATCCCGCTTGTGACCCCTGGGACGCCACTGGCGCTCCAGTAGCCGGCCTCTGCAGGCACTGGGAGGCGTAGCGCTTACAGCTGGGCTCCGTCCACCTCTTGGCCGCGTCCCTGCAGAAGAACTCGAACTGCTCCTTCAGCTGGGCGCAGGTCTCCTCCTCTTCAGAGGCTGCAGACGGCTGCAGAGGTCGTCCCAGCTGGTCCAACGCTGGACAGTTGTCGCGGTAGAAGTTGCAGCCGGACTTGACGTCGACTCCGGCAGGCGGCGGCGGACTGTTAGGCTGGCAAAAGGCCAGGAAACGGGACTTGAACTCCTGGCAGAAGTCGCGACCCTCTGGGGAAGTCTGCCTGGGAAGTCGCGAGGTATTGGAGCTTGCAAGTAGAAGAAGTAGAAGTAAACCACTGGAAGGAAATCCCGCCATATTGGAGGCGAAACAGGGAATATTCTACGTATGGCGCATTGTCTGATGGTGCCGCAGTGTCAAGTGGAGGGGTGTAACTTAGCCTGCGCACGCACAGTTCTCGCGAGCGCGCGTACTGCGCAACTGAACGCATCACAGGTCTCGTTTGAACATGTGGCAGTTTAATGCCCCCCCGTTCCAAAGGCGTTTCAAATTGTCACCCTTCTCCGGCCCTCGAAATGTTGAGAAACAAAGAATGGCCTAAAATGCCTCACCCCAGACACATGCACTCTGTATCGGTGAAATCATGCACGCGTCCACCGATGTCGGCGAAAAGTTTTCTAGCCGCCCAAAGGTCGCTTCCAAAGCCGGAAAGTCTCTCCGTACATGTAAAGAACCAGACGGTTCCTGATAACAAACGCAAACGCGCTTACTTCTTGACGCTAGCTACGTATTATGGGTAGAAATAGCTCCGAAGCGCCTGTCTAGACGCTAAACAAGAACATTTGCACAATTTGAACGTTATAATGTTTCTCATTGACTTTGCTGTGTTAATTGTCGCCGCTTTAGTCTCAAGCGTCGTCGTCTTCGTGTGGTCAGTCAAATGGCTTGTGTGTAGTAGTTCTAGGCCTGCAATTAACTACAATTGGCAGGCGACGGGCGCAGAAATTCAAGCTACGCTCCAAACTAGGCTTGGACGGCCCGCCGACCAGTTTCGTCGGAGGGAATATCCATCAACTGGTCGAGGACGCTGTTAAGGTGTCCAAAGACCCGAAATTCAATGAAGTATTGACATTCTGACAGCAAAAAATTCAAAGAATTTTGGATTTCAGCGCGGCGGCGAGTTTCGACCGGATTTTTTGACCGATTGGATAAAGCGCTATGGGGACGAGAAGGGCTGCTTTGGGTAGGTTGACAGTGGCAGTTCAACAGACAGCTGAGAAGAACTCTTCAAACTTCTCGCGGAATTGAATTATCCACCATGGACTACTGTAACGTAACAGTGTAACAGAATACAGTATCGTTCGTACCCATTGCGCAGGTTCTACATGGGTCCTCAGCTGGTGGTCTACATCAAGGACAAGGAGATGCTCAAGGAAATCTTCGTCAAGCAATTCAGCAACTTCCCAGATCGCTTGGTTGGCCAATTTGAGCTTCTTTTGATTACATACATAGGATGAATTTCTACCATTTATGCATGCGTTCGCATCGCAAACCAGAGCCTTGTTCCGCTAAACGCACGTTGAGCTTTCACTACACTGTGACATTCACTTCCGCACAGTACGACCCGGCGCACGCGCACCCGCCTCTGTCGGACAGCATGATGCAGAAGACGACGGCCGGCGGCTGGAAGCAGAGTCGCAACGCCCTCTCGCCCACCTTCACCACTGGAAAGATGAAGCTGGTAATTGGTTCTCACTCGATTGTTGCTCAAGTAGTGCTGAACTATGCGAAGGTTGGCGCTTCAGATGTTTGACCAAATCCACGAGAAGGAATCGGCTTTCCTGACAGTCTTGGAGCGTCGCGCCGCCGCCGGGAAGCCGTTCAACATCTACGCGTCAGTGGGCGCGATTGCCTGCCAACTCTCTGCTTCACTCAATCAATGTACCTGACAATGTGCTTCAGTGACTTCCAAGGCCTGACTCTGGACGTGATCGCCAAGGTCGCCTTCGCCCTGCAGTCGAACTCGCTGGAAAACCACAACGACCCCTTCTACATCAACGTGCGGGAGATGTTCAGGCAGGCCGACCTCAAGGCCGCCTGGTACGTCCCCTTGATGGGTGAGCCGACTTTGGAGGCTTCTGAGAGTCTGCACAGTGTCCATGAGCCAGACTTGAGCCACAAACCACTGCAAATCAATCACTGCAGTGTTCTTCCCCGAGTTCTCCTGGCTCTACGGGAAGCTTCGACCACTGACAGCGTTCGGGCGTCACGAGAAGGTGCTGACGGACGGCCTGTGGAAGGTCTACGGGCAACGGAAGAAGATGTTCCACGTGAGTGAGCCAATGCTGTCACTGCAGCTGTTTCATGGTAATGGTGAGAGCGTTACCTGCACTTCAGGACTTCAAAGGTGTCGACGCCATGCAGCTTATGCTCCAGCAGGAGGCGGACCCCGACAATGAGAAAGATCAGGTGTGCACAGAGCATTGCTCTTGCATTATTGGGCGCCATTGACACTGACTGACAGTGCTCCACATGCTCTTTATTGCAGAAGTACACACTGGCCCCCAAAGAGGTGGTGGCCAACTGTTACGCATTCTTGCTGGGTGGCTACGAGACCACTGCCACCGCTCTGGGATACACTTCTCAGTTGCTGGCCGGACATCCGGAGGTTCAGAGCCGCCTAGTGCAAGAGCTGGACGACGCCTTTCCTGATGGAAAGGCATGTCACAGACGCCTTCTTTGCATTCGTCGATTGTGATTGATTGCATTGTTGCGCATCAAGATCCGTCAAACTTCTCGTGCAGGAGCCCCTGTATGACGAGGTCATGCGCCTGCCCTACCTGAACGCCGTGTTCAAGGAGTCGCTGCGCTTCTACCCTCCCGTTATTGCGTACGGTTAGGGTCGCGTTGCAACTAGCGCATACAAACAATAGGCAGTGAAGCACTCTACAGTTTCAACGGCCGTCACTGCATCAGCGACACTCGCGTGGGCCACCTCGACATCCCCAAGGGTGTGGAGGTGCTAGTGAACGTCTACAATTACCACCACGATCCCGACATCTGGGAGAACCCTGATACCTTTGATCCTGACAGGTTGGCGATGTCAATCCGAACACAGCCTCAGGCGATGATTGTGACCCATTGGCAGATTCATGGACGGCAGAGACAAGACCTATCACCCCATGGCCTGGCTCCCATTCGGCGAGGGGCCCAGGCACTGCGTGGGCCTTAGGTTCGCCCAGATGGAGTACAAGATGACCCTGGCCCGGCTGCTGAAGCGATTCACCTTCGATCCCCAGCTGCCATTCGTGCGTCACTGATTTGAGTTTCAGGGTTGCAGTGCGCCACGTTTAATTGCTCTGTACCTTGCCAATGTACCACTTCAGAAGGTCCTGAAACTGAGACAAGTCTCTGGCGTGATGCAACCTCTGGACGGTCAAATCACGGTGACTCTGAGGAAGAGGGGGTGAAATCGAGGAGGGCCGAAATGCTATGTATGGAGGATTACCTAGGCACGTAACAACGTGACATATGTACACGATCTAGGTAGGTATGTCTAATGCGATGTCGTGAGTCTTTGCATACTGGTTGTAGCTTCCGCAGGTCTGTAGACAGGTCGTTAGCTCATCGTGAGAAACTTGCTACAGTATTTTACAACAACCGAGCTTAATTCCTGTTCACCCGAGCGCACCTACACTATTACCAAGCGAACACAAACCAACTGCGCCAATTCCACGATGCTGTTATCACCAATTTTAATGCAATTGTCAAGTAATACCTAGGACGAACGTCTCAGATTCCAACTGAAAGCAAAGACCTGTGCCGTCGTCGTCGTCATCGTTGTCAATTGAAAAACTGCGATACGTCACCACTGTCTATTGAGTATCGTTGTTAGTGCTGGCCGTCCGTCCGTCCCCACAACAGTCTATTAGTGTTCTCAACTAGAAACAATAATCGGATATTTCGCCTGCAGCACAGTGGGTGCCATGCTGACCTGCTGAGAGGAACGAGAAAACGATAAAACCACCTGTCGTCATCACTAGAGCAAGGACTACTGTACATATCAAGGGTGTTAACCGAAGATCACTCGAAGGGTCACAATTGCTCGTTCTTGCAGACATATGTACGAGTAGCAGTCGGTCTGTAGCAAGGAACCCCTCCAATTTGAAGACGGCCAACCGAACTGACACGCTCAGTCCAGGAAACTGGAGGCCTTCACACATGGCTAACCATTTGATAAACAAATTATCTCCGTGCCTGCTTCTGATCGCTCTCCAAATCCAGCCGGTCAGCGTATCCGAAGGGCATCGCAACAAAAGGTACTGCCATGCTTAAAGCTAGAATGCTTGCTTAGAATGCTTACACGGCCCTCTCAAGCTGCTCTGATGGCCTAAGTGTATCTGTGAGCGGGAGAACCCGTCTTCAGTGAAAACTCGGATATCCGGGTTTTCACTGAGTTGGTTAGTGAAAACCCGGATATCCGGGTATTCACTGTTGAGTTAGTGAAAACCCGGATATCCGGGTTTTCACTGATAGGTTAGGGAAAACCCGGATAATTCTCCGATGTGCTCAAAATCGCGCAATACACTGCTAGAACTATATTTCCATTGCCTTTAGGCCGTTTGGTTCCTTCCAAATCAGGCTATGCTTAGGCTCGCCCTGCGCTCACAGTCCACAAGAGTCAGTCGGCGTCGCAGTCTGGCGGGTCGAAACTTAGGCTTAACGCGACCGGTGACCGACTTCAGGGCGCGCGGAGCGCGCCCTGAAGTTGGTGGTCGCGCTAAGCCTCAGTTGAGACCCGCCAGGCGCGACGCCGACAGAGTTTTAGTGCAAACTGTAAGTGAGATAAGCACTCCTCCATATACTTCACCTCCTGCTTAGGCCGGCTGTGCCCCCTCCCTCCGTACTAACGCTTGCGACAATTTTCAGTCGCGTGCAAACTGTAAGCGGGATGCACATTCCCCGTATACTTAGCCGCCTGTTGAAGCCAGACGTGCCAATTGGCCGCAAACATTTGGCATTGTGAAAGAGGCGGCTCGACAAAGATCAAGGTATTGCATAAGATCGATCGTTTCGCACTCCACGACGCTTGTTTCGCGCAACAAACAGCGCGATTTGCCATTCAAAAGCACTTGTTTCGTCAGCAGTGTTGAAAACTATGGAAGCCTTGATTTCTACACTATTTCTTCAAAAAGATTAGTGAAAACACAGCTATCATGATTTTCACGATCCTCCCACGAAATCTCGCATATCCGGATTTTCACTAAACTTTCAGTGAAAACCCGGATAATTTGACATTATCCGGGTTTTCACTAACCCGTCAGTGAAAACCCGGATATCCGGGTTTTCACTAAGTCGACCAGTGAAAACCCGGATATCCGGGTTTTCACTGGATCCGGGTAGTCACGGTAACATATCTAGTACCCCCACATATGTAGGCACCTACATATGCAGATGTGAAACAAGGAGCTCACTTCCAGGATTCTAGCCAGGGCGCAATTCTTCGCTGAAGAAAGTAGCAGAATCGCCACAGCGTGCAGTAGAAGCGGAGCGCACTGTCGGCCAAACAGTCAATTGATCAACAAGAAGCCGTGGGTATGGGCGAACAAGACGCACAACCACCGTGACTTCAGGTGGACATCACAATTCCGTGTAGTGTTGTGGTATTGTTTTAAACTCCCATCCCATTTGTATGTATGTAAGGACTGTAGGTTGTGATGGGGGTGGGGTGTGGTCGGGTCAGAAGTGACAATAGTTGTGACACCCTCTAAATACTATCAGCGGTGTTGTTCCAGGGTGAACTACGAGTTCCCATACTTGTGTGCCATTTATCGCTGCTTGTGGAACCATACACGAGAGGGCCGCTGGCGCCAGAAGGGCCAGCTAGTGGAGGCCGAAGCGCACTGCAGCGCCACATTCGCAGTGGTCAACTACGTGTATGACAGATCCGTAGTCAATCTGGCCTCTTAATTGAGCCAGCAACACTGGCGGAATGTCCTACGGGAGGAGGTCGACTACACTTGCACCAGGCTGGCCCTATGCACAAAGGAGTAGTTGCGGTACTTCTCAAATAGAGTGGAGGCGGGGAGTGTGAGGATCTTGTGCCTAGCTAGTGATCACCACGGGGCAGTTTTTGTTTTCTAAAACAGGCACTTGACCTCGTACCATTCCCTGATTATCAGGTTTGGGTCCCGAACAGCAGATTCGCATCCCCAACGTTGCTCTTGCCCTATGTTAAGCGTGATCCCTGGAAGGGTGATCCCTGTGATGGTTATATCTGAATGAGCGCCCCCAAAATTCTGAATGAGTGCCCCCAATAAGCAAGGTTTTCCTGTGAAATCAGGCTATGCTTAGGCTCGCCCTGCGCCCACAGTCAACAAGAGTCAGTCGACGTCGCAGTCTGGCGGGGCGGGTCGAAGCTTAGGCTTAACGCGACCGGTGACCGACTTTAGGGCGCGCAGAGCGCGCCCTGAAGTTGGTGGTCGCGCTAAGCCTCAGTTGAGACCGGCCAGGCGCGACGTCGACCGAGTTTTAGTGCAAACTGTAAGTGGAATGAACACCCCTCCATCTACTTCACCCCCTGCTTAGGCCGGCTGTGCCCATCAGGCAATTCACGCGACCGCAGTAGTAGTGCGTCTCTTGACCATGGGGGCACTCGTTCAGAATTTGGGGGCACTCATTTAGAACTTGGCGGCACTCATTCTGAATTTGGGGGCACTCATTCAGAATTTGGGGGCGCTCTTTAGGACCCAACCCCCTGTGATAGTGATTATGACGTCAAGATCCTCCACTGGAGAAATACGGTGACACATCCAATGTGCAATGACCCAAGAGCCTTCCGTTCCAACTGCTTCATGTATGACCCCGTCGTCTGGTGGAAGTTGGCTCGAAAGACGCGGCTGAAAAATTATGCCTATGCAGTTGAGCATGGCTGGGGTTTGCTGGGTTGGTGGCAGGACTGGCTGGACATCCACCTGACAACACCTCTGTGCTTGTTGGGCAGTGCCTTCTGCTTCACCCACATCTGGGTGTTGCTCAAGGACTCGGCCACCAACAAGAACGCCATCCTCTTTCATAATCTCGAGATTGTCAGCGACGTGGCCAATGGACTGGCCAGCGTGTTCTTTGCCTTCGGGCTAGATGAAGTCCTTGTCAAGGAGGCGTTCATTGATCAGCAGTACTGTTTCCCCTATATCCAGGAGACGCGACATCTGTTCCCTTGGTTCTTCGCCGTGGTCCTGTCGTTGCCGGCTCTTCTGCTGAACCAGGTATGTACAGAGGATGGTATCTATGTATGCATGTTCTCTTCCGTGATGCCTCACGTGTGATGCACTGGGACTTCTGGGTTGGGTGGA
Source organism: Linhomoeus sp. GSCO2_2 (assembly GCA_030248115.1). Lineage (NCBI taxonomy): Eukaryota > Metazoa > Nematoda > Chromadorea > Monhysterida > Linhomoeidae > Linhomoeus > Linhomoeus sp. GSCO2_2. Next base: position 33,007 of record JASAMZ010013592.1, on the reverse strand, counting down.
GTAATGTCGAGCTAATGACAGGGGAATTGGGTCATGTCAATTACCTGCGACAATGATGAAGAGGAACTGTATCAAGAGAAATGGTCAGTTGGTGAACCATACATGCAGATAAGTGCCAACCAGATGGGGGGAAGGTAGCATATTCTCCCAAGGATGTCTCCTAGTCAACACTCTTTGTTTGCACACAACACAATACTGTTCATTCCAAACTGCAACTCACTTGCATACAATGTACCTCACTTCATTTCACCACAACCAACACCTCCCTTACTTACCATCCGGCCCCCACAGCAGCTCCCACACATAATGATTCATTCTTCCACAACACCTCATTCACTTACCATCGCCCACATCACCTCCCTTATACATACTCTTCGTCAGCCAAAACAGCTCCCTTTTGCCACAATAGTTACAGTTGACACATTATGGGGGAACTATTAATTTTGTGGCAGCACGCCATCTTTGAATAAGTATATGGTTGACATCTCTGATTTTGCCTCACTTTCATCGATCTCACTGAGCAACAGTGTCTCCCTCCCAGGTATCTCTATACTGGCTGGCTAAAGAGCGCTGGCTGGTCATAAAGAAGTCTCCAAGTGGCTCTGGAATCAAGAAGCCAAACCAACGAGTATTCCTCATGACTCTCCTCAACTGGTTGCCGCACCTTGCCTTCTGGATGTCGGCCCAGACTCTAGCCCAGCTTCTCTTCCACTTCGGCCACGTCGTTTTCCATGGCCAATTGGCCCAGCAACTCACACACCTGCTGTTTCTTACATCGGAAGGTGTGCTGATGGTCCAGCTGCTCTACCTGTTCCGCCGACAGCTGCAGTTCGTTCGCCTGAGCCGCCGCGAGGTGGTCAAGTACAGCAAGGGCCCCGAGAGGGGAAGGGTGCATCCCGACGACCTGGAACGCCGTCGCCAGGAGTCGCGCCGCAACTTCCGCCTCCTTCTGGGCACCGTCGTCCTCAACCTCATCTGTCTCGTCTTCGTCATCACCGCCCGCGCCGTCCACTTTCTCCACTCCGTGGCCGAGCGCCTACACGAGACCGACAGCTCCTCCTACCTGCTCAACGACATCTATTTTCAACTTCGCGTGAAGCTCATGAAGGCGGACAGACTGCTGGCGCCGGTGGGCCGTCTCTTCTTCGACCTCAACGGCACCCTGGGCGTCGTCGTCCACATTCTCTACTCGGACATGTTCGGCAAGGCCTTTCGCCAACTGCTGCTTCAGCCCACTCGGAAACTGATGAAGAAGTTTGGGTGTTGGTCGGCCAGTGATTGAAATGAGTGAATAACTTGGGCGCGAGCAAGTGTAATGGGAGTGCAATGCTTGTTGGGGTTTCCTTGTGCCGCAGTCTGGTAAAACAATCACGGGGAGTGCCTATTTGATACTCGTGGGTGTCACGTATAATTTGTCAGACTCATACGGCCGCGCGAGTGGGCGAACTGTTGTGAAATTTGGCGTAGGATGTGCCAATGTATTCAGGTTCAATGTGTGCACCTTTTCAGCACGTGAAGTTTACTGTGGCAGGTAGAACACGCACGGTACATCGACAATGGTGGTGGCTAAGGGACACAAAATGATAGCTGTATATCAAAAAGTTTCCACATTTGGCCAAATTCGGTCGGTGCGGTAGCTCCAGTTACTCGCAGTCAAAATCTGGCGCGTTGGTTGAGCAACCCTGTAGAACAAAACATAACAAGAACGCGGCAAAACAAGCGAAAACAAACCAGCCCAAGAGCTGAACCAGACTATACGGTCGTTGATACTGTGTACATAGGTCAAGACCACCTCGGTTTCGTCAGCTCGGCAGCAGCGCTCAGCCATGGCATGTTCCTCCAAAGTGTGCGCGCATTCGAGCCACGTCTTCTTCCTCCAGGACCAGGCGCACCGACTCTCCCACGATGAGACGTCCCGGCCGAATGTCCAACTGGTTGTCGGGCAGAGGGCGACCAAAGAACGCCAGTTGGCGCCCACTTTGGGCACTGTGGAACAGCTCCAGTGGCAGGTGGGCGGCCCTCTTCGTCGACTGAACACTGAAGGTCAGTGGGGCGTTGAAGCCGCGGTGGAGCGCCACTGTGTCGACGTCGAGGCTAATCAGCGACCGGCAGAGGTGGACCAAGTCGACGTAGCTGACCACGACCCCATCCTCCTGCAGAATCACCTCCAGGGTCCCGATGCGCAGCCTCTCCAGTGAGGGAGCACTGAGGGCCAGTGATCGGAGCAGGGAGCCGCCGCTTTTCTCCCTGCAGACGTCCGCCTGCAGGTGGGTCAGACGGTCGAATTGCGGCGGGACGAAGAAGGGCGGCGCGTCCAAGGGACTCCACGAGAAGGTGATCTGCGCCAAAGAGAAACGCTTCAGCCACTTCAGAGTGGGATGGACGCGCTCGACGACTATGCCGCCCTCGCGGCTGTAGCACTCCGCCCATTGGTCGTGCATACAGAGCTCTTCCAGAGTCTCTAGCGTGCCAATGCCTGCTAGGCAGCAGAGCGGCACCAAGCTGTCGTCGAGGCGGGGCAAGCAGAGGCCGCGCAGGCCGGGCGACGTCACCATCTCCCTCTCCCAAGCAAAGAACTCCTTCAGAGAGTCGTCGACTCCATTGCCGTCTTCGTCGAGTTTGCACCCTGGCGCGGCCATCTGCAGGTAGCGAAGACGGCCGCTCATCCTAAGCGCCACCGGCATTCTCCCCAGCAGGTCCCAGAGAAGACCGCCGTCCTTCGAGCCTTTGGCGAAGAGAAAGCGCAGATCGAGAGAGAGGCGCGCCAGCGTGGGGCAGCACTGGCTCACGAGAAAGGCGGACGCCTTCTCGTGCTGCTCTCCATCCCTGACGTCCCATAGACTGGTGGCTCCCTTGCCAGTGGTCACCGATAGGCCATACTCCACGGCTCCCCAACCAGCACAGGATACCACTGAAGCTGACACCACTCTGGGCAGAGTGGGGGCGCAACAGAGGCTGTCCCAGCGCCGGCAGACGCGGCGTAGGGAGTTGACGTCGCTGACGGCCACGTGGGAAAAGAGGATCCAAAGAAGCCCGTTTGAAAGTCTGTCGATACCGGAGCCAGAATTGGGGCAGTCCACACTTGGAATCGTGCCGCTAATGTTGACGACACGCGCCACTGGGACTCGCAAGACAGGCTCAAGAGCTTGCTCCACACCCTGGATTGGCGTCTCCTTCTGAAGGGCCCTTCCTCTGGCACCAGAGCCAGAGACAGTCATTGGCGTCAACGCGGTCGTGCCGCTCTGAACAAAGCACGTGAGACTCAAGAGTGTCAAACAGGCAAACGATATCTCGCTAAATTACTCAAACCCAAATTCTTCTATGCTGTAGAAAGTTCGAATTTGGTATAGAGTACTGTAGTGTGTGATATGGCAGACCCCAACTTCAAATTCAAATCTGCGTGGTAACTTGGATGAGTTACCGAAAGTCTATATTTTCGTCCAAGAACAGGCAAAAGGCACCATCATGAAACACAAAACGAACGTTGGATTCGCGCGATTCGTCGCTGAGCGCCTTATTGGCGGGTTGGTCGGTCAGTTGCCTTTGCTGCTCAACTAGCTCCATCTCCACTGAGTCGAAGCTCGAGCCCAGTTCCATGCCTTCTCGCACGGGAGGAGCCAAGTGGGAGAAGACTTTGCGCAGCTCCTCCCGCAGTCTCTTCTTCATCTTTGGCGAATCTGGCCGAATCGAAAACGCCACCGACATTTACAACACGACACGAACCAACAACTTGGTGGGTGACGCACCTCGTTTGGTTCGAGTCGGCGTCACAAACTCCTCTACTACGTACCGGTTGCTGCGAAATATGGTTTAGAAGCGATGTTACTCGAGACGGGAAGCATTCGCCCAGACCGCGACAAGCGGAGTTTCGCCACGATTACAGTGTCCCCATGACGGACCTGTTGTCCGTTGTCTACATATATAGTGCTCTTTCAAGACGAAAACACAGTACCGCCGCCCGCCGGGCGTCATCTTAGCAACTGTAGCCAACACACCGAAGGGTAAGCCGGATTAGCATGTCCGTCTTCGGGTGATGGAGATGGAAGTCGTCGGACGTTACCAGGGGGTGGGGGGGCCGAAACGCGGCAGAAAGTCGAAATATGACGGGCGCCACATAACTCAAGAACAAATTGGGTTGAGCGCTGACGCGCTCAACCCGATTCGCCGTTGCTCGCACGTGCCTGCACCGATCTTGACAAAATTTTGCACACTTATACACTAATATGTTGGCTTTCGAACGATGTACAAACGGACCGTCTCAACGCCGCAATCGGGGGAGAAATTGGACGAAGTTTGAAATTGGCGCCATTTTGGCCGATTTCCGCCGCGTCAAACTTTATTTTCTAGCTCACGCTAGAAAGGAGCTAAAATTTTTTTGATGCGATATCAGCCATGCGGAATTATGTCCTCTTTCGAATGCAGGGTTCCAGCCCGATCGGTGCAGGCACGCATGAGTTACCACCTAAAACGTGGCCGCGGTCCGGGATTTTCGAAATTTCTGAAATCGTGAAATTTTGGTTATTCGACCCTAACTCCTCATCCCTTGGACTTTTTTGACAAGTGAGGAGTGCAAACGAATGCTCTCGTCCAGACGAATCGAATGGTGTCAAAATTAAGCTGATTGCTTCACCCTGTAATATTTTACGGCCGATTAAGCTATCCAGCCAATTTCGCCCGGTTTTGGAAAATTGCGTAAAAAAAATTGTTTAGAGGAAAAATTTCAAAATCCGGTCGTACAGTTTTTGTGGGTCTCCTTAGTACTACAGGGTGGTGGAAAAAAATCGGACCCCTCTCTTAAGTGGGAGGAGGGCATTGAGCTCATGTGTCGAAAAACGGCTTCTGCGGGAATCAACATTTGCGCGCACAGTTTAGGTGCCTTAACCTGCACAGATTCTGCTCACTTTTGAACATGATGTAGAACTTTCTAATCCTAATCGAATGCCCCTACCTCAAGTCTGCAGCTTGTGTAGCTTTTGAGATACGCGCCTCCAAATTTTGCCGTCTTGGACACAAAATACGCAAGATCGAGTTCGGGTCAGTGCTTGCTACATTAACAATGCGCTTAACAGACCTGAATTTTCTGCGCCAGTTGGTTGGCACATTGCGCCCGAACATTTTGGCACAGGTGTTGGGCAAATATATTTTTTGACATGGTGGTAAATTTCTGTGCAAATCGCTCGAAAATTTTTTTTTTTCGAGAATATAGATTAAAGTGGCCTACCCGACGCAGTTTTTAACGCTGAATCGAATGGTGAAAACCACATCGCTCTAGGTTGAACGACGCTCGAGATATTGGCCTTCAAAATGTGCATGATCCTTAGTGGCCGTGCTTCAACAGAAGGTCACTTTGAAGGGCAATATCTCGAGCATCGTTCAACCTAGAGCGATGTGGTTTTCACCATTCGATTCAGCGTTAAAAACTGCGTCGGGTAGGCCACTTTAATCTATATTCTCGAAAAAAAAATTTTTTTTCGAGCGATTTGCACAGAAATTTGCCACCATGTCAAAAAAATATATTTGCCCAACACCTGTGCCAAAATGTTCGGGCGCAATGTGCCAACCAACTGGCGCAGAAAATTCAGGTCTGTTAAGCGCATTGTTAATAGCACTGACCCGAACTCGATCTCGCGTATTTTCGCCGCCCCCCAGGGCGGCGAGTATATATACGGACGCTATTGTCTGTTCGTGTGTGTGTGTGTGTGTGTGTGTGTGTGTGTGTGTGTGTGGGTGTGTGTGTGTCACAAAACTAGACATGACGGTTAGTGCCACCCGATGGAGTCGAATGCGCTGAGTAACGTGCCGTTGTCCGTTTCTGTTGCTAATTTCCCTATTTCGAGATATTTACAATTAAAATACGAAAATGTCAAAAATGGCACTTTTATTTACAAGTCGTATCGGCAAAGTTGTTGCTGAAATGGAAAGGGCATAAGACGCGATGAATTTGTGACATAGTTTCAAATTTTATAATTCACGAAATTAGGGATATTTTCAAGGATTTTGTCAAAATTCCCAAATTTCGGCAATTTCAAACAGCTTATATTTCAAAACTTCTTTGCACGGATGTGTCGAGCATAGTCTGCCAAGTATTTAGCAAATAGTTTCAGAGATTATAATTCACGAAATTAGGGATATTTTCAAGGGTTTTGTCAAAATTCCCAAATTTCGACAATTTCAAACGGCCTAAACTTCAAAACTTCTTTGCACCGATGTATCGAGCATAGTCTGGCAAGTATTTAGCAAATAGTTTCAAATTTTATAATTAACGATATTAGGGATATTTTCAACGGTTTTGTCAAAATTCCCAAATTTCGACAATTTCAAACGGCATAAATTTCAAAACTTCTTTGCACCGATGTATCGAGCATACTCTGCCAAGTATTTAGCAAATAGTTTCAGAGATTATAATTAACGAAATTAGGGATATTTTTAAGGGTTTTGTCAAAATTCCCAAATTTCGACAATTTCAAACAACTTAAATTTGACAATATCTTTGCGTTGATGTATTGGGCATAGTATGTCAAGTATTTAGCAAATAGTTTCTGATTTTATAATTAACGAAATTAGGGATATATTCAAGGGTATTGTCGAAATTCCCAAATTTCGACAATTTCAAACAGCTTAAATTTCAAAACTTTTTTGCACGGATGTATCGAGCACAGTCTGCCAAGTATTTAGCAAGTAGTTTCAGATTTTGGAATTCAAGAAATTAGGGATATTTTAAAGGTTTTGTCTAATATGGCAAATTTCGACATTTTCAAATGGCTTGTATTTAGCAAGGTTTTTCCATGGACGTGTCCGCCTCCGGCAACGTTTGTTTTTTGCCACCTATTCTATCTAAAACTGAATGTGGCAATTGCGTTCACTGTGCGGTTCTGCAATCTACAGCAACGGTACCGTACCCGTCCGCATTTGTGACCCAAAAGAAGATGGCGTCGTCCCATTTAGACCCTCTTCATTCCAAAGTGAACCTGCGGCGAACATTCCTGATCCATTTATGGATCAGTACCCACCAATGCACCATATAGGCATCGAATGCCCAAATATGGCACAATCTTTATTTGGAAACTCGAGGTAACCGCGGCGAAACTCCCCGAAGAAATGCTCAACTTTCTATTCTGCCACACTATGGAATATACTCCTCAAATGCACGAAACACTATGCAATGCCAATCAACCATCATCGGGTACCCAGTTTTTACTCTAAGCTTGTTTGTGTAGAAGACGGCAAAATTTGGAGGCGCGTATCTCAAAAGCTACACAAGCTGCAGACTTGAGGTAGGGGCATTCGATTAGGATTAGAAAGTTCTACATCATGTTCAAAAGTGAGCAGAATCTGTGCAGGTTAAGGCACCTAAACTGTGCGCGCAAATGTTGATTCCCGCAGAAGCCGTTTTTCGACACATGAGCTCACTGCCCTCCTCCCACTTAAGAGAGGGGTCCGATTTTTTTCTACCACCCTGTAGTACTAAGGAGACCCACAAAAAGTGTACGGCCGGATTTTGAAATTTTTTCTCTAAACAATTTTTTTTACGCAATTTTCCAAAACCGGGCGAAATTGGCTGGATAGCTTAATCGGCCGTAAAATGCTACAGGGTGAAGCAATCAGCTTAATTTTGACATCATTCGATTCGTCTGGACGAGAGCATTTGTTTGCACTCCTCACTTGTCAAACAAGCTGTTTTAAAAAAGTTGAGTTGTTTTATTAATACAGAGTGGTTTGTGAGTGTTTTAAAGTGGAAGAGTAAAAGAGTGGATACTTTTGTAAAGTATTTCGAAGCCTTTCCGATATGACGCGCCCCCGCCCGGAGTCCACTATTCATGCGCTACTTCTGACACGCTCCTTTCTGAGGGGTTCTTGCAGGGCAACATTGGAATCGCCCGGGATTAATTTTTTGAGCAAGACACGCATTTCTGAGCGGTTGTTGCAGGGCAACATTGGGATCGCCCGGGATTAATTTTTTTAGCAGACAAAGTTGTTCGTAAGACAAGGGTTTAAAAAAACAAAAGTATTTCTTTAGGAATGACCGTTCAACAACTGCCTCAACGTAAGCTTTCAAACGGTCGAACGAATGCCGCTCTACAACGTAAGACGAGCGAGTTAGGGCCCATTTGCTGTTTGAACCTTGGTGTTACTGCAGTTCAAGATATTCAAACTTTTGAGTTTCGACCAATAGAAGAACAATTAGTGATCAGTGAGCCGAGAGCTATCCAACCAACCCAAGACCGTCTCTCCACGACGCACGCTGAGCGAGTTAGAGCGATTCGTATGCTAAAAACGCAAGAATGTCGCTTTTCGTTTTGCGTGTTTGCGTAATTAACAAAAATTTTAATGCAAACGAAAGAGCGCGTCGAGACCTTTTAGTTGACCTATCGCACGCCGCTCTACAATGTAAGACGAGCGTGTTAGAGCCCTTTTGCGTTTTGAACCCTCGGGTTACTGTAGCGCGCGCAATTCAAACTTTTGAATTTCGAGTTCTCTTAACGGAATTATCAGTGTGCCGAAACCTATTCAACGAACTCAAGATCGTCTCTCTATGACGGAAGACGAGCGAGTTAGATAAGTTCCGCGTTTTAAACCTTTGGGTTACTGTAGCTCCGGAAATTCAAACTTTTGAGTTTTTACCAATAGAAGAACAAATGATCAGTGAGTCGAGACCTATCCAAACAACCCAAGATCGTCTCCCTACGACGCACGCTGAACGAGTTAGAGCGATTTCTGCCTTAAAACGCGACAATGTCGCTTTTCGTGTTGCGTGTTTGCGTAATTAAGAAAAGTTTTATGCCGCACGAAAGAGCACGTCGAGACCTTTTAGTTGACCTATCGCGCGCCGCTCTTCGACGTAAGACGAGCGAGTTACAGCCGTTTTCCGTTTTGACCTTCGGGTTACTGTAGCGCGCGCAATTCAAACTTTTGAATTTCGAAGTCTCTTAGCGACATTACCAGTGAGTCGAGAGCTTTCCGTAGAGCCCAAGATCTCCTTCCTACGACTTTCCAACACCGAGATCTGAGAGCGTAACGAACGAACGAACGGACGCACGCACGCACGCACGCCTGACTAGTTGAACGCCGAAGGGGACCTTCAGGGTGGCACTCCGCTTGTTCCGAAGCAAAGCAGACTGTCGCTCGTCTCGCTACTCGGTAATAAGCCTTCACGGAAACAAACGCCGGATTCGTGTTCAGCGTCTACGACAATGTTCTAACAAGGTTGGACGTGTTTGAATGTGTTTGGACAAGTTTGAACATGTTTGGACATATTTGGACAAGTTTGAACATGTTCGGACAAGTTTGGGCGTGTTTGGGGCGTGTTCTGACGCCCATAGCAGGCTAAAAGAAACTCATATCGAAAAATAGAAGCTGGATTCGCGTTCAGCACTGCTGAATACCCCAGAAACAACTGTCAACTCAATTTTGAAAATTCGACCCCGAGATCCAATTTTTGGACGGCCGGGCGCCGAAATCAGGGTAGCGGCGTCCGAAATCACAAAACAAACACCGAATTCGTGTTCAGCGTCGTCGGAAACCCCCGAAACAAGTGAAAACTCAATTTCGAAAATTTGACCCCGGGATTCAAACAAGCTCCGGTATTAAAAACTTGAGTTTGTATTCTGACTGACATTTCAAAGAGTTGCGTTCTTTCTGCAGTGAGTGCGAGAGTTCATCGCCCGCATGCTCCGCTTCATGAGCCCCCGCTTCGCAAGAGGGTATTGCATAGCAATATTGATTTCGCCCGCGATTTGGCTTTTAGAGCAAGAACATCCCTCTTTCAAGCAACGCTTTTAAAAAAGTGACAAAAACTTGTAAAAGTTTTGGCAAACAATTGACAGAGCACAAAAGAGCGCACTATGAGCAATCAAACGGTGTCGCACTTCTGCATGTAGCAAAGAGCGATCTTAGCGTCAAAATCCAGATAATGGCGTTTTCCGCGGTGCGTGTTTGCGTAATTGAACTAACCTTTGTAGCCGCATGAAAGCACACGTTGAGAGCTTTCACCTGGCGTGTCGATTGCCACTCTACGACGTAAGACGAGCGAGTTAGAGCCGTTTTGTGCTTTTGCACCTTCAAGTTACTGTAACTCGCGAAATTCAAACTTTTGGGTTTCTACCAAAGGGAGAACAAATGATCAGTGAGTCGGAAGCTATCCAAAAAGCTCGAGATCGTCTCTCTACGACGCAATTTGAGCGCGTTAGAGCCAGCTTAACGTCAAAATCCCGAATGGCGCTTTTCGCGGGGCGTGTTTGCGTAATTAAAAAGGTTTTACTGCCACATAGAAGAGCACGTCGAGAGCATTCACCTGACGTGGCGATTACCGCTCTACGACGTAAGACGAGCGAGTTAGATCAGTTGTCTGTTTTGCACCTTTCGGTTACTGTAACTCGCGAAATTCAAACTTTTGAGTTTCGACCAATGGGAGAACAAATGATCAGCGAGTCGGGAGCTATCCAAAAAGCTCGAGATCGTCTCTCTACGACGCAAGTTGACCGCGTTAGAGCGATTTTAGCGTCAAAATGCCGAGAATGGCGTTTTCCGCGGTGCGTGTTTGCGTAATCGAAAAAACTTTTGCAGTCGCATGAAAGAGCACGTCGAGAGCTTTCACATGACGTGTCGATTGCCGCTCTACGACGTAACACGAGCGAGCTAGAGCCGTTTTGCGTTTTGACTTTCGGCTTACTGTAGCGCGCGCAATTCAAACTTTTGAATTTCCAAACCTCTTAGCTGAATGATCAGTGAGTCGAGACCTATCCGTAGAGCCCAAGATCTCCGCTCTACGACTTTCCAACGCCGAGATCTGGGAGCGTTACGGACGGACGTACGTACGCACGCACGCACGCACGCACGCCGAGCTCTCGTATAGTCTCGCCCGCCTGAGGGCGGGCGAAACAAGCTTTGTCTAAAAACTGTGGCACCACGTTGGCATCAGTGTAAACTTGAGAGCGTGTGCGCGATAATGTGCACTGGATAGTGAAGTGCCGCTAGACATTTAGCCGACAATCTGGTGAGGTACCTATAGCCGCAATTGGTCTTGGATTTGTTCGAGTACCTGATCCACATATGGATCAGAAGATTCGCCGCAGGCACACTTTGCGCTTATAATTGTGGCAACTGATCCATAAATGGATCAGAAAAATTCGCCGCAGGTACACAGTGCAATAAAAGTGTCTAAATGAGACGACGCCCTATTGAAAAGGGTATAAATGGGACGACGCCCTATTGAAAAGGGTATAAATGGGACGACGTCACATTCTTTTGGGATTAGTGCTCGATGAATCCACACAAAGATATGTTGAAATCTCAGCTGCTTGAAATTGTCGAAATTTAGAAATTCTGACAAAAACCTTGAAAATATACCTAAATTCTTTAATTATAAAATCTAGAACTATTTGCTAAATACCTGACAGACTATGCCCAATGCATCAACGCAAAGACACTGTGAAATTTAAGCTGTTTGAAATTGTCATAATTTGGGAATTTTGACAAAAACCTTGAAAATATACCAAAATTCGCTAATTATAAAACTTAGAACGAGTGGCTCAATACTTGGCAGGCTGTGCCCGACACAACCATGTAAAGAAATTATAGAATTTAAGCTGTTTGAATTTGTCGAAATTTGGGAATTTTGACAAAAAACCTTGAAAATATCCCTAATTTCGTTAATTATAAAATCTGAAACTATTTGATAAATACTTGGCAGACTATGCTCGATACATCCGTGCAAAGAAAATTTGAAATTTAAGCCATTTGAAATTGTCGAAATTTGGGAATTTTGACAATACCTTTCAAAATATCCCTAATTTCGTTAATTATAAAATCTGAAACTATTTGCTAGATACTTGGCAGACTATGCTCGACACATCCGTGAAAAGAAAATTTTATATTTAAGCCGTTTGAAATTGTCGAAATTTTGGAATTTTGGCAATACCCTTGAAAATATCCCTAAATTCGTTAATTATAAAATTTGAAACTATTTGCTAAATACTTGGTAGACTATGCCCGACACAACCATGCAAAGAAAATTTGAAATTTAAGCCGCTTGAAATTGTCGAAATCTGGGAATTTTGGCAATACCCTTGAAAATATCCCTAATTTCGTTAATTATATAATTTGAAACTATTTGCTAAATACTTGGCAGATTATGCTCGACACATCCGTAAAAAGAAATTTTGAAATTTAAGCTGTTTGAAATTGTCGAAATTTGGGAATTTTGACAAAAACCTTGAAAATATCCCTAATTTCGTGAATTCTAAAATCCAAAACTATGTCACAAATTCATCGCGTCTTATGCCCTGTCCATTTCAGCTAAAACTTTGCCGATACGACTTGCAAATGAAAGTGTCATTTTTGACATTTTCATATTTTAATTGTAAATATCTCGAAATAGCGAAATTAGCAACAGAAACGGACAACGGCACGTTACTCAGCGCATTCGACTCCATTGGGTGGCACTAACCGTCACGTCTAGTTTTTTCGCTCGGCCTCAGCCGAGCGAACCCTATCAAGAGCTCGGCGTGCGTACGTACGTACGTACGTACGTACGTACGTACGTACGTGCGTCACGCTCGCTTCGGGCTTAATAACTCGCTCGTCCGACGTCGTAGGACGGAGTTTGAGACATCGTCGGGTAGCCCGCGGACTCCTCTCGCCATCTGAGTGTTCAAAACTAAAATAAGTTTTCAAACTCGCGCGCTACAGTATCCCAAAGTGGGGTCCATTTTAAGACAAAAGTTGACCGAAGCTAGTCAAATCGCATATCAAAGTGAAGCGCTCGAGCTGCTGAGCACGAATCCGACAACAAACAGTTCCAAAAGTTTAAACGGAGAGCTACAGTAACCAAAACGCGTCGAAAACTGTAAACGACACGCTCGCTTCGGGCTTAATAACTCGCTCGTCCGACGTCGTAGGACGGAGTTTGAGATATCGTCGGGTAGCCCGCGGACTCCTCTCGCCATCTGAGTGTTCAAAACTAAAATAAGTTTTCAAACACGCGCGCTGCAGTATCCCAAAGTGGGGTCCATTTTAAGACAAAAGTTGACCGAAGCTAGTCAAATCGCATATCAAAGTAAGGCGCTCGAGCTCCTGAGCACGAATCCGACAACAAAAGGTTTCAAAAGTTTAAACAGAGAGCTACAGTAACCAAAATGCGTCGAAAACTGAAAAGGACACGCTTGCTTCGGGCTTAATAACTCGCTTGTCTGACGTCGCTGGGTTGAGTTCGACACATCGACGGGTAGCCCTCGGACTACTCTCGCAACTGTGACGTCGAAATAATAACAAGTTTTAAAAATTGCGCGCTACAGTATCCCGAAGTAATGTCCGCGAAAAGTCAAAACTTCATCGAACCTAGTCGAATCGCATATCAAAATGAAGCGCTCGACCTCCTGAGCAAGAATCCGACAACAAAAAGTTTCGAAAGGTCAATAAGAGGGCTACAGTAACCAAAATGCGATGAAAACTGCAGACTTTGGTTTGTTATAATTTGGCACTCGTGCGTTGCAGAGGAGCGATCTTGACATCGCTGAAGAACTGCAAGCCAGCATCAAATCATGCTCACAATTAACCTGTAGAGTGCATTAGATCCCAGTGTTTTTTTAAATTTAGTCTGAAAAGATGATTTTCTTGGTGTAAAGAATTAAACCCGAGCGATACCAATGTTGCGTAGCAAGACCACTCCAAAAAGTGTAGTCGCGAGGAGAGTCAAAGACGCTGCACGCAACCGGAAAGGGCCTTGCTACAATCTCAGTAAAAAGTCAAAGCTCAAAACCACTCCGCTTTTTAAAAGAGACTTGTTCCGTACTTACACGCACACACACACACACACAGAGGAACGAACAGACAATAGCGTCCGTATATATACTCGCCGCCCTGGGGGGCGGCGAAAAAATAGGAGCGGCCGGGGTACGGTACCTTAAAATGGTCAAGACACTTCGTCTAGACCAACTTTTGACGTAGAACACGTTGCGACTATCAATTTACCGCCAAAGGCACGCTTTCGAACCGAAAAGTTCACGCAAAGTCAAAAATCGGAATTTTCCGCTCGGGACCCGGCACCGTTGTGACCGCGTAGCTCACGAACGGCAAAAGCAATCTCGGCGGTGTTGGTCTCAAATAAAAGGTAATTTACCGTGCTTTGACAGGTTAAAATTTGGCGAGGATCCACCGTCGCAAACTCGAGCTACGATTTTTTAAAGGCCGGAAAAAAATTTAAAATTTTGAATTTCCTACCGTACTCCCGCGTCGGAACACATAGGGGGCCCGTTCCGGTGGTGCCGCCTAGAGGGTCCAAGGGCCTACAACATATCCAAAAATCACCAAAATCGGCCCACTTTTGCGCAAGTTATGCCCTGATGTTTTTTTTACTTAGTAGAAATTTGAATTTTTGAATTTTCGCAAAATTCTTCCACTACAGGAACTTTCTAGTTTCTTGTCCACGCAGCGCGTCGACTCAACCTATCTAACGCAAAAAAACCGCTTGGCGATCCGATTTGCGTAGCGCGAGAAAAGCTGTTAAGATGATTCTGTTCAATCCGACGCCCCCTATAGCACTCCTGCTTTTGCAAAGCGGAGTGCCAAAAAGCTCTCGTAGGGGTTCGCCCGGCTCAGGCCGGGCGAAAAAAGTCCAAAGGATGAGGAGTTAGGGTCGAATAACCAAAATTTCACGATTTCAGAAATTTCGAAAATCCCGGACCGCGGCCACGTTTTAGGTGGTAACTCACGCGTGCCTGCACCGATCGGGCTGGAACCACTTGCATTCGAAAGAGGACATAATTCCGCATGGCTAATATCGCATCAAAAAAATTTTAGCTCCTCTCTAGCGTGAGCTAGAAAATCGGGTTGAGCGCGTCAGCGCTCAACCCAATTTGTTCGGCCAGGGGCCAGTGCGCCCCCGGGGACTAGGGGTTAGTACTACGTCATATAGGTAGACTTAACCGATCGGGCTGAAATTTTCACCAAAGATGTTCATAGTAACAAGAAGTATTGTGCTAAAATTTCAGCCAAATCGGTCAAGTGGTTCCCGAGATATTAAACAAAAACTCTCGAAAAATTCAGCAATCTTGTTCAGACTGCCATGTTTTCGGCCTCGTTCTCCCGAACGGTAGTAGGTAGGGAAGCGGTTAATGACTCGTTGGAATCGTATAGTAATGGCATTTGTTGTATTAAGAAATCACCGAGATCGGCTGAGTACTGCGGGCGTACGGCCCGACCAAAACAATGGCCGAAATTTTGGCTAAGTCCCGACTCCCAGATGGCCGAGCTCTGGTGGTGCAAGCTAGGGGCCCAACCGAAGTGATCCACCCAAGACCACCATAGGGCGATTAAATGTGTAGAACATTTCATCTTCCCAGGTTGTACGGTTCCTGAGATATGGAGGACCAAAGGTCGGAATCGGTACGCATCCGGGGCTCGGCTCTAGACGGCCGAGCTCTACTGGTGCAAGTTAGGGCCCCAATCGAAGTGATCCACCCAAGACCACCATAGGGCGATTAAATGTGTAGAACATTTCATCTTCCCAGGTTGTACGGTTCCTGAGATATGGAGGACCAAAGGTCGGAATCGGTACGCATCCGGGGCTCGGCTCTAGACGGCCGAGCTCTGGTGGTGCAAGCTAGGGCCCCAATCGAAGTGATCCACCCAAGACCACCATAGGGCGATTAAATGTGTAGAACATTTCATCTTCCCAGGTTGTACGGTTCCTGAGATATGGAGGACCAAAGGTCGGAATCGGTACGCATCCGGGGCTCAGCTCTAGACGGCTGAGCTCTACTGGTGCAAGTTAGGGCCCCAATCGAAGTGATCCACCCAAGACCACCATAGGGCGATTAAATGTGTAGAACATTTCATCTTCCCAGGTTGTACGGTTCCTGAGATATGGAGGACCAAAGGTCGGAATCGGTACGCATCCAGGGCTCGGCTCTAGACGGCCGAGCTCTGGTGGTACAAGTTAGGGCCCCAATCGAAGTGATCCACCCAAGACCACCATAGGGCGATTAAATGTGTAGAACATTTCATCTTCCCAGGTTGTACGGTTCCTGAGATATGGAGGACCAAAGGTCGGAATCGGTACGCATCCAGGGCTCAGGCTCTAGACGGCCGAGCTCTGGTGGTACAAGTTAGGGCCCCAATCGAAGTGATCCACCCAAGACCACCATAGGGCGATTAAATGTGTAGAACATTTCATCTTCCCAGGTTGTACGGTTCCTGAGATATGGAGGACCAAAGGTCGGAATCGGTACGCATCCAGGGCTCGGCTCTAGACGGCCGAGCTCTGGTGGTACAAGTTAGGGCCCCAATCGAAGTGATCCACCCAAGACCACCATAGGGCGATTAAATGTGTAGAACATTTCATCTTCCCAGGTTGTACGGTTCCTGAGATATGGAGGACCAAAGGTCGGAATCGGTACGCATCCGGGGCTCAGCTCTAGACGGCCGAGCTCTACTGGTGCAAGTTAGGGCCCCAATCGAAGTGATCCACCCAAGACCACCATAGGGCGATTAAATGTGTAGAACATTTCATCTTTCCAGGTTGTACGGTTCCTGAGATATGGAGGACCAAAGGTCGGAATCGGTACGCATCCAGGGCTCGGCTCTAGACGGCCGAGCTCTGGTGGTGCAAGCTAGGGCCCCAATCGAAGTGATCCACCCAAGACCACCATAGGGCGATTAAATGTGTAGAACATTTCATCTTCCCAGGTTGTACGGTTCCTGAGATATGGAGGACCAAAGGTCGGAATCGGTACGCATCCGGGGCTCGGCTCTAGACGGCCGAGCTCTACTGGTGCAAGTTAGGGCCCCAATCGAAGTGATCCACCCAAGACCACCATAGGGCGATTAAATGTGTAGAACATTTCATCTTCCCAGGTTGTACGGTTCCTGAGATATGGAGGACCAAAGGTCGGAATCGGTACGCATCCGGGGCTCGGCTCTAGACGGCCGAGCTCTGGTGGTACAAGTTAGGGCCCCAATCGAAGTGATCCACCCAAGACCACCACAGGGCGATTAAATGTGTAGAACATTTCATCTTCCCAGGTTGTACGGTTCCTGAGATATGGAGGACCAAAGGTCGGAATCGGTACGCATCCAGGGCTCAGCTCTAGACGGCCGAGCTCTACTGGTGCAAGTTAGGGCCCCAATCGAAGTGATCCACCCAAGACCACCATAGGGCGATTAAATGTGTAGAACATTTCATCTTCCCAGGTTGTACGGTTCCTGAGATATGGAGGACCAAAGGTCGGAATCGGTACGCATCCGGGGCTCAGCTCTAGACGGCCGAGCTCTACTGGTGCAAGTTAGGGCCCCAATCGAAGTGATCCACCCAAGACCACCATAGGGCGATTAAATGTGTAGAACATTTCATCTTCCCAGGTTGTACGGTTCCTGAGATATGGAGGACCAAAGGTCGGAATCAGTACGCATCCGGGGCTCGGCTCTAGACGGCCGAGCTCTGGTGGTGCAAGCTAGGGCCCCAATCGAAGTGATCCACCCAAGACCACCATAGGGCGATTAAATGTGTAGAACATTTCATCTTCCTAGGTTGTACGGTTCCTGAGATATGGAGGACCAAAGGTCGGAATCGGTACGCATCCGGGGCTCAGCTCTAGACGGCCGAGCTCTACTGGTGCAAGTTAGGGCCCCAATCGAAGTGATCCACCCAAGACCACCATAGGGCGATTAAATGTGTAGAACATTTCATCTTCCCAGGTTGTACGGTTCCTGAGATATGGAGGACCAAAGGTCGGAATCGGTACGCATCCAGGGCTCAGCTCTAGACGGCCGAGCTCTACTGGTGCAAGTTAGGGCCCCAATCGAAGTGATCCACCCAAGACCACCATTGGGCGATTAAATGTGTAGAACATTTCATCTTCCCAGGTTGTACGGTTCCTGTATGGAGGACCAAAGGTCGGAATCGGTACGCATCCGGGGCTCAGCTCTAGACGGCTGAGCTCTACTGGTGCAAGTTAGGGCCCCAATCGAAGTGATCCACCCAAGACCACCATTGGGCGATTAAATGTGTAGAACATTTCATCTTCCCAGGTTGTACGGTTCCTGTATGGAGGACCAAAGGTCGGAATCGGTACGCATCCGGGGCTCAGCTCTAGACGGCTGAGCTCTACTGGTGCAAGTTAGGGCCCCAATCGAAGTGATCCACCCAAGACCACCATAGGGCGATTAAATGTGTAGAACATTTCATCTTCCCAGGTTGTACGGTTCCTGAGATATGGAGGACCAAAGGTCGGAATCGGTACGCATCCGGGGCTCAGCTCTAGACGGCTGAGCTCTACTGGTGCAAGTTAGGGCCCCAATCGAAGTGATCCACCCAAGACCACCATAGGGCGATTAAATGTGTAGAACATTTCATTTTCCCAGGTTGTACGGTTCCTGAGATATGGAGGACCAAAGGTCGGAATCCGTACGCATCCAGGGCTCGGCTCTAGACGGCCGAGCTCTGGTGGTACAAGTTAGGGCCCCAATCGAAGTGATCCACCCAAGACCACCACAGGGCGATTAAATGTGTAGAACATTTCATCTTCCCAGGTTGTACGGTTCCTGAGATATGGAGGACCAAAGGTCGGAATCGGTACGCATCCAGGGCTCAGCTCTAGACGGCCGAGCTCTACTGGTGCAAGTTAGGGCCCCAATCGAAGTGATCCACCCAAGACCACCATAGGGCGATTAAATGTGTAGAACATTTCATCTTCCCAGGTTGTACGGTTCCTGAGATATGGAGGACCAAAGGTCGGAATCGGTACGCATCCAGGGCTCGGCTCTAGACGGCCGAGCTCTGGTGGTGCAAGCTAGGGCCCCAATCGAAGTGATCCACCCAAGACCACCATAGGGCGATTAAATGTGTAGAACATTTCATCTTCCCAGGTTGTACGGTTCCTGAGATATGGAGGACCAAAGGTCGGAATCGGTACGCATCCAGGGCTCGGCTCTAGACGGCCGAGCTCTGGTGGTGCAAGCTAGGGCCCCAATCGAAGTAATCCACCCAAGACCACCATAGGGCGATTAAATGTGTAGAACATTTCATCTTCCCAGGTTGTACGGTTCCTGAGATATGGATGCCCAAAGGTTGGAACCAGTACAGTATGACATTATGACGAAGCCGTAAAATTTGTATAGTCGATGTCGAAATGAACTGTAGAGTGGTGATATGTATTGGAGGTGTTGAGAGTGGACTTTAGAAGGGTGGTGGGTGACGGAACGGCATTATGACGAAATCGTAAATTCGTATAGTCAATGTCAAAATGAACTGTAGAGTGGTCATATGTATTGGAGGTGTTGAGAGTGGACTCTAGAAGGGTGGTGGATGACAGAATGACATTATGACGAAATCGTAAATTCGTATAGTCAATGTCGAAATGAACTGTAGAGTGGTGATATGTATTGGAGGTGTTGTGGGTGGACTCCAGAAGGGTGGTGGGTGACAGAATGACGTTATGACGAAATCGTAATTCGTATAGTCGTATAGCTATCTGCGCATCCAACCTCCTGAGGCCAGATCTGTCTGTGCATCCAACCCTTGTGGCCAGATCTGTCTGTGCATCCAACCTCCTGTGGCCAGACCTGTCTGTGCGTGCATCCAACCTCCTGTGGCCAGACCTGTCTGTGCATCCAACCTCCTGAGGCCAGACCTGTCTGTGCATCCATCCTCCTGTGGCCAGACCTGTCTGTGCGTGCATCCAACCTCCTGTGGCCAGACCTGTCTGTGTCCCCACACCTACAACAGCAATCGTTTCAAAGCAGACCTGTCTATGTCACCTCTCAGCAAACCTGCTCTATGCCCCCCCCCCCCCTGAAGGTGTCCACTCTGTGGACATGGACAGGGTGTGTATTTCAGGAAAGTTCCCCCCTGCTGGGGGGTAAGGACAGGTGAATTTGTTCGTCCTTATGAAGACTGATGATGAACAGGCTGTGTATCTCAGATGACTTCGGGCCCTCTACTACACGGACAAATTCAGCGTGCTCTGTATATGGGTGCCCAACTCTCACTAAATTATGAGTCTCTGTGTTTGTCGTTTGTGTACTTACTGCAAGCAAATCGCTTACCCAGCAGTAGTGCAGAATGTGCATTTACCAACGTTAATACCTCCAGAAGCTCTCTTAGCAGGTGAAGCCATCTACTTGCATGCATGGCTGAGCGGTCAAAGTGGGAGTTAGCCATGGGGTCCGTCACCCTTGCGCACGTTGCACTGAGTGCGGACATTGTGTTGTGTGAGATGCGGTGGCAGGCACTGAAGCCAAAGTTCAAAAGTCCAAAGTTTCTTCTGGACCAGATCGACACAGTACCATAGTACCGTAATCCAATCGCCAGGCGAATGGGGCGGACCAGTAAAGTATCACACGTGTGTTGATAGTGGTAGAGTGCGTTTGCCGCATGTACGTTGTGCGTACGTGATAAGCTTCGTGCGCGTGAACAGAGCACGCTGAATTTGTCCGTGTAGTAGAGGGCCCGAAGTCATCTGAGATACACAGCCTGTTCATCATCAGTCTTCATAAGGACGAACAAATTCACC
>JASAMZ010013592.1:0-7500 GCA_030248115.1 Linhomoeus sp. GSCO2_2 | reverse complement strand
CCACAGATGATCGATTGCTCTTCGAACTGCACAATGGTGGTGGCTGATGATCCGTCTTGCGCTATACGCTTGAGACAATCAGAAGTCATAAATACTACAGAAATACCTACGGGTTTTCGCTGGTGGGTTGCATTTGGCTGCTGCACAACGGTGGTGGCTGATTATCTGTCTTGCGCTATAGGCTTGAGAGAATCAGAAGTCATAAATGCTACAGAAATACCTATGGGTTTTCGTTGGTGGGTTCCATTTGGCTGCCGGCAGAATGGTTGGATTAGGCTCTACAGCAGTGAACCTATACAGTGGCTGGTGACCAATTGCAGCAGAGTCAGGCGATCATCAACAGTCGTGGACCTACAGTATCACCTACGGGCTAAAGGCACTAGTCCTTTATACTAAGCGGCAAGAGTCTGTCCATCTGTTTGTGGATCTGTGAGTGCCATAACTCTAGCCACAGTTGACGGATCGTGATGATCTATGGCTTAAACTGACCGTCATAACATGTAGTTTTGCATGAAGGCTTGTGGACTTTGGTCGATGTCTAAATTCCAAAATATTTCGAAAATATCGACTGCGACAGTACATTCTGAGCACAGAAGGCACCACACGTTGTGATTGACGTTTGATTTCGCGCCAAAAGCGCTTTACAGTGTCACCGTTCATGACAGAGTTGTCGTTGTGAGATGCCAAAGTGTATTCGCAGGCACTGGCAGGGGCGCAGCATCAACCTGCTTTGGATCAATGTCAAATGTCTTTAGATCTATCTGAAATGTCCTACGGGCTAAACACAAATGTCTACGGGCTAAAGCCAAGTGTCTATTGTGTATTTGCAGGCACGGGAGCTGGTGCAAGCCTAAATGTAGGCACTGGCAGGGGCACAGTGTCAAATGGCTTGAGATCTATCTGAAATGTTCTATGGGCTAAAGCCAATAGTCTACAGGCCAAACCCAAGTGTCTATTGTGTATTTACAGGCACGAGAGCTGGTGCCAGCCTAAACGTTGGCACTGGCAGGGGCACAGTGTGAAATGGCTTGATATCTATCTGAAATGTTCTACAGGCTAAACTAAGTTGTCTATGGGCTGAACCCAACACCATTGACCATTGAGATTCTCCTACGGGCTAAAGGCTCTAGTCCTATATACTAAGCGGCTAACGATGTCTGTTTCCGTGTCCGTCTTTCCGCACCTGACAATCAGGCAACGCACATTACTAAAAGACGCTCGGCACGCGCGACGCAAGGACCAGCACAACCACTAAGGATTGAATGGCCGATTTCCAATGAGAGAAGAGATTGATCGTGGAGATTTATAGCTCAAGCTGACCGTCATGGACTGTACAAACTTTAGAACAGTGGTGGCCGACGATCCGTTATGCTATATCAGTGAGCACATAAGAATGGAACGATCCATAGCACAGAAGAGTTGTTTGTCACCACCCACAGATGATCGATTGCTTTCGAACTGCACAATGGTGGTGGCTGATGATCTGTCTTGCACTATAGGCTTGAGACAATTGGAAGTCATAAATACTACAGAAATACCTATGAGTTTTCACTGGCGGGTTGCATTTGGCTGCAGGCAGAATGGTAGGATTAGGCTCTACAGCAGTGAACCTATACAGTGGCTCGTGACCAATTGCAGCAGAGTCAGGCGATCATCAACAGTCGTGGGCCTACAGTATCACCTACGGGCTAAAGGCACTAGTCTATATTACTAAGCGGCCTAGAGTCTGTCCGTCTGTTTGTTTGTTTGTGTGTTTGTTTGTGGATCTGTGTGCGCCATAACTCTAGACACAGTTGACGGATCGAGATGATCTATGGCTTAAACTGACCGTCGTACACTGTAGTTTTGCATGAAGGTTTGTTGCCATTAATCGATTTCTAAATTCCAAAATATTGCGAAAATATTGACTGCACCAGTACATTCTGAGCACAGAAGGCATCACACGCTGTGATTGGTGTTTGATTTCGCGCCAAAAGCGCTTTACAGTGTCACTATTCATGACAGAGTTGTCGTTGTGGGACTCCAAAGTGTATTCGCAGGCACTGCGTGCACTGGCAGGGGTGCAGCATCAAACTGCTTTGGAGCAATGCCAAATGTCTTTAGATCTAACTAAAATCTCCTATGGGCTAAACCCAAATGTCTACTGGCTAAACCCAAGTATCTACTGTGTGTTTACAGGCACGGGAGCTGGAGAGAGCCTAATTGTAGGCACTGGCAGGGGCACAGTGTCAAATGGCTTGAAATCAATCTGTAATGTCCTATTGGCTATACCCCAAATGTCTACGGGCTAAACCCAAGTGTCTACTGTGTATTTGCAGGCACGGGAGCTGGTGCAAGCCTAATTGTAGGCACTGGCAGGGGCACAGTGTCAAATGGCTTGAAATCTATCTGCAATGTCCTATTGGCTATATCCAAATGTCTACGGGCTAAACCCAAGTGTCTACTGTGTATTTGCAGGCATGGGAGCTGGTGTGATCCTAAACGCAGGCACTGGCAGGGGCACAGGGTTGAACGACTTAAGATCTTACTGTAATGTCCTGTGGTGCACTGAATTCGATGACGCACTATAAGCATAGAGATTCTCCTACGGGCTAAAGGCTCTAGTCCTATATACTAAGCGGCCTAGAGTCTGTCCGTGTGTTTGTGGCTCTGTGAGCGCGATATCTCTAGACACAGTTGTCGGTTCGGGATGATCTATGGCTTAAACTGACCGTCATACACTGTAGTTTTGCATGAAGGTTTGTTGACTTAAGTCGATCTCTAAATTCCAAAATATTTCGAAAATATCGACTGCGCCAGTACATTCTGAGCACAGAAGGCACCACACGCTGCGATTGACGCTTGATTTCATGCCAAAAGTGCTATACAGTGTCACCACTCATGACAGAGTTGTCGTTGTGAGACTCCGAAGTGTATTCGCAGGCACTGCATGCACTGGCAGGGGCACAGCATCAAACTGCTTTGGATCTATGTCAAATGTCACTAGATATATCTGAAATCTTCTACGGGCTAAACCCAAATGTCTACGGGCTAAATCCTATATACTAAGCGCCATAGAGTTTGTTTGTCTGTGTGTTTGTTTGTCCGGCCATTTTCTCACGGCATGGGCGATGGATCCTGGAGATCTATAGCTTAAACTGACCGTCGTGGACTGGAAGGAATACCCTCCTATTTTAAAACTTTCGTAAGTTGCTAAATTCCACAAAAATCACGAAAATATCGGCTGCACAGTACATTTTGAGCACTAAGGAGTGGCTGAGAGTTTTTTTCATGCAACTTTTGCAGTATTGTGTCACCATTCACTACAGAGTTGTCGTCTTGAGACTCCGAGGTGTATTTACAGGCATGGTGAGTGGCACAAGGCTAATCATAGGCACTGGCAGGGGCACAATCTAAAATCGACTTTAGGCTGAAGCCAAGCATCTACAGGCTAAACTCAAATACTATTGCTGTGTATTCACAGGCACGTGACCAGGTGTAATTGTAGGCAGTGGCACAGGCACAACTTGAAGTCATCTATAGGCTGCAGTGAAATACTCGCTGTGGCATTCCATAAGTCGCTGCATGTTCTGACCAGTGGCATGCGCCATCAGTAGCTTCATGACAAGTGTGTAACGACAGTGCTCTTGGGACTATAGAGATTCTCCTACGGGCTAAAGGCTCTAGTCCATATTACTAAGCGGCCTAGAGTCTGTCCGTCTGTTTGTTTGTTTGTCTGTGAGCGCTCTAGCGCTCGCTACAGTTGACGGATCGCGATGATCTATAGCTTAAACTGACCGTCAGAACACGTAGTTTTGCATCTTTGCTTTTAGAATTTTGACCGATGACTAAATTCCATAATATTTCATTACTAAGCGGCCTAGAGTCTGTCCGTCTGTTTGTTTGTTTGTCTGTGAGCGCTCTAGCGCTCGCTACAGTTGACGGATCGCGATGATCTATAGCTTAAACGGACCGTCAGAACACGTAGTTTTGCATCTTTGCTTTTAGAATTTTGACCGATGACTAAATTCCATAATATTTCGAAAATATCGACTGCGCCAGTACATTCTGAGCACAGGAGGCACCACACGCTGTGACTGACGTTTGATTTCGCGTGACTGACGTTTGATTTCGCGCCAAATGCACTTTGGAGTGTCACCATTCACCATGAAGTTGTCGCTGTGAGACTCGAAAGTTTATTCGCAGGCACTGCATGCACTGGCAGGGACACAGCATAGACTGACTTTTGATTTCGCGCGACTGACGTTTGATTTCGCGCCAAAAGCACTTAAGAGTGTCATCATCCACTATGGAGTTGTTGCTGTGAGACTCCAAAGTGTATTCGCAGGCACTGCATGCACTGGCAGGGACACAGCATCAAACTATTCTGGATCTATGTCAAACGACTTTAGATCTATCTGAAATGTCCTGCGGGCTAAACCCAACTGTCAACGGGCTAAACCCAAGTGTCTATTGTGTGTTTACAGGCACGGGAGCTGGTGCGAGCCTAAATGTAGGCAGTAGCAGGGGCACAGGGTCGAATGACTTGAGATCTATCTGAAATGTCCTACGGGCTAAACCCAAATGTTTATAGGCTAAACCCAAGCGTCTACTGCATATTTACAGACACTGAAGCTGGTGCGATCCTAAATGTAGGCAGTGGCAGGGGCGCGGGGTCGAATGACTTGAGATCTATCTGAACTGTCCTGCGGGCTAAACCCAATTGTCTATGGGCTAGAGCCAAGTGTCTATTGTGTATTTACAGGCATGGGGGCTGGTGCAGTAGTAAATGTAGGCACTGGCAGGGGTACATTGTCAAATGACTTGAGGGCTATCTCAAATGTCCTACAGGTTAATTATCCATGGGCTATTGACCATAGAGATTCTCCTACGGGCTAAAGGCTCTAGTCCTATATACTATGGCGCCTAGAGTCTGTCCGTGTGTTTGTGTGTTTGTTTGTCTGTCAGCGCCATAACTCTAGACACAGTTGTCGGTTCGCGACGATCTATACCTTAAACTGACCGTCATAACACGTAGTTTTGCATCTTTGCTTTTAGAACTTTGACCGATGACTAAATTCCATTTTATTTCGAAAATATCGACTGCACCAGTACATTCTGACCACAGAAGGCACCACACGATGTAATTGACGTTTGATTTTGCAACAAAAGTGCTTTACAGTGTCACCATTCATGACAGAGTTGTCGTTGTGAGACTCCAAAGTGTATTCGCAGGCACTGTATGCACTGGCAGGGGCACAGCATCAAACTGCTTTGCACCAATGTCAAATGTCTTTAGATCCATCTGAAATCTCCTACGGGCTAAGCCCAAATGTCTACGGGCTAAACACAAGTGTCTATTGTGTATTTACAGGCACAGGAGCTGGCGCGAGCCTAAATGTAGGCACTGGCAGGGGCACAGTGTCAAATGGCTTGAGATCTACGTGAAATGTTCTTTTGGGGGGCACAGTGTCGAATGGCTTGAGACCTATCTGAAATGTCCAATGGGCTAAACCCACATGACTATGGGCTAAACCCAAGTGGCTATTGTGTATTTACAGGCATGGGAGCTGGCAAGATCCTATACATAGGCACTGCCAATGGCACAGCATCTAACGACCTGAGATCTAACTGTACTGTCCTGCAGTGCACTGAATTCGATGATTGCGTTATCTCCTTCATGCTCTGCAGATTACCCATACACTATTGACCATAGAGATTCTCCTACGGGCTAAAGGCTCTAGTCCTCTATACTAAGCGGCATAGAGTTTGTTTGTTTGTTTGTGTGTTTGTTTGTCCGGCCATTTTCTCACGACATGGGCGATGGATCCTGGAGATCTATAGCTTAAACTGACCGTCGTGGACTGGAAGGAATCCCCTCCTATTTTAAAACTTTCGCAAGTTGCTAAATTTCACAAAAATCACGAAAATATCAGCTGCACAGTACATTTTGAGCACTAAGGAGTGGCTGACAGTTTCTTTCATGCTGCTTTTGCAGTATTGTGTCACCATTCACTACAGAGTTGTCGTCTTGAGACTCTGAGGTGTATTTACAGGCATGGTGAGTGGCGCAAGGCTAATCATAGGCACTGGCAGGGGCACAATCTAAAATCGACTTTGGGCTGAAGCCAAGCATCTACAGGCTAAACTCAAATACTATTGCTGTGTATTCACAGGCACGTGACCAGGTATAATTGTAGGCAGTGGCACAGGCACAGCTTGTGGTCGTCTATAGGCTAAAGAGAAATACTCGCTGTGGCATGCCATAAGTCACTGCATGTTCTGACCAGTGGCATGCGCCATCAGTAGCTTCATGACAATTGCGTAACGACAGTGCTCTTGGGACTATAGAGATTCTCCTACGGGCTAAAGGCACTAGTCCTATATACTAAGCGACATAGAGTGTGTCTGTCTGTTTGTCTGTTTGTTTGTTTGTTAACACGATAACTCTTGACACAGTTGACGGATTCTGGTGATGTATAGCTCAAAAGAACCGCCTTGGCCTGGAATGGAACGTCTCCTATTGTGGACTTTGGCCGATGTCTAAATTCCACAAAAATCACGAAAATATCGACTGCGCAGTACATTTTGAGCACTTAGGAGTGCCTGGGGGCTATTTTCGTGGAATTTTTGCACTGTCGTGTCATCATTCACTACAGTGTTGTTGCTGTTAGACCCTGAGGTGTATTTCGAGGCACGCAATGTGACCCAATGTGTCGCAGGCACTGGCAGGGGCACAATGTCAAATGACTTTAGATCTATCTGAAAAATCCTAAGGGCGAAATGCAAACATCCATGTGTTAGATTCAGTGTATTCAGAGACACGGGATGTGGCACAGTACTAATCGCAGGCACTGGCAGGGGCACAATGTCAAATGACTTTTCATCTATCTGAAATCACCTATGGGCTAAAGGCAAACATTCATGTGTTGAATTCGGTGTAATCTGAGGCATGCAACACTAAACGCAGGCACTGACAGGGGCACAGAGTCAAATGACTTTAGATCTATCGAAATCTCATGTGGGCTGTTGTAAGCAGTGGCTGCTTACCATCGGTCGATACATGTGGCTCCATTCCCATAAGTGTTGACAATATCTATAGGCTATACAGTATCACCTACGGGCTAAACACCACTAGTCCTTATTACTAAGCGGCAAGAGTCTGTCCGTCTGTTTGTTTGTTTGTTTGTTTGTTTGTGGATCTGTCAGCGCTCTAGCGCTCGCTACAGTTGACGGATCGCGATGATCTACCTTATTACTAAGCGGCAAGAGTCTGTCCGTCTGTTTGTTTGTTTGTTTGTTTGTTTGTGGATCTGTCAGCGCTCTAGCGCTCGCTACAGTTGACGGATCGCGATGATCTATAGCTTAAACTGACCGCTATACACTGTAGTTTTGCACCTCCTATCTGAGATCTTTGGCCGATGACTAAATTCCGCAATATTTCGCAAATATCGACTGCATCAGTAAATTCTGAGCACAGAAGGCACCACACGCTGTGAGCACACGGAACTGAACGAAGTA
>JASAMZ010013589.1:0-58715 GCA_030248115.1 Linhomoeus sp. GSCO2_2 | reverse complement strand
TTGACACTGCGCCCTTGCCAGTGCCTGCATTTATCATCGAACCTGTTTCCTTGCCTCTGAATACACCAAAGCTAACACATGGATGCTTGTGTTTAGCCCTCAGGAGATTTCAGATAGAGCTAATGTCTTCTGACACTGTGCCCCTGCCAGTGCCTGCATTTACATTTTGCACCTGTTCCCATGCCTCCAAATACCTGTAGGAGTCTCACAACGACAGCTCTGGAGTGAATGGTGACACGACAGTGCGAAATTTCTACGAAAATGACCAGTAGGCACTCTTTAGTGCTCAGAATGTGCCGTGCAGTCGATATTTTCATGAATTTTGTGGAATTTAGTAATTTGCAAAAGTTTTAAAATAGGAGGGGATTCCTTCCAGCCCACGACGGTCAGTTTAAGCCATAGATCTCCAGGATCCGTCAACTGTGTCAAGAGAAAATGGCCGGACAAACAGACAGACAGACAGACAGACCCTTTGCCGCTTAGTATATAGGACTAGTGCCTTTAGCCCATAGGTGATACTGTATATCTTTAGCTGAACACCTATGGAAACAGAGCCATTTGTATCGACCCATGGAAATCAGCCACTGCTCACAACATGTATTGGCCTATGGTTCACGACCAATGCTTACAACAGCCCATAGGAGATTCTGATAGATCTGAAGTCATTTGACACTGCGCCTCTATCAGTGCCTGCTTTTAGGGTTGCACCATCTCCCATGCCTCAGAATACACTGAAGCTAACACATGGAAGCTTGCATTTAGCCCATAGGAAATTTCAGATAGATCTACTGTCTTCTGACACTGTGCGCCTGCCAGTGCCTGCATTTAGCATTGCGCCCACCCACTCCCGTGCCTTTGATTACACTGAACTTTGCATATAGGTATTTGTGTTTAGCCCATAAGAGGTTTCAGATAGATCAAAAGTCTCTTGACACTGCACCCTTGCCAGTGCCTGCATTTATCATCGAACCTGTTCCCGTGTCTCTGAATACACTGAAGCTAACACATAGATGCTTGTGAGTAGCCCTTAGGAGATTTCAGATTGAGCTAATGTCTTCTGGCACTGTGCCCCTGCCAGTGCCTGCATTTACCTTTGCACCTGTTCCCGTGTCTCCAAATACCTGTAGGAGTCTCACAGCGACAGCTCTGGAGTGAATGGTGACACGACAGTGCGAAATTTCCACGAAAATGACCAGTAGGCACTCTTTAGTGCTCAGAATGTACTGTGCAGTCGATATTTTCGTGAATTTTGTGGAATTTAGCAATCTGCAAAAGTTTTAAAATAGGAGGGGATTCCTTCCAGCCCACGACGGTCAGTTTAAGCCATAGATCTCCAGGATCCGTCAACTGTGTCAAGAGAAAATGGCCGGACAAACAGACACACACACACACAGACAGACTCTATGCCGCTTAGTATAAAGGATGACTAGTGCCTTTAGCCCGTAGGAGAATCTCTATAGTCCAAAGAGGATTGTAGGTGGCGCACACCAACGGTCACAATGTGTAGTGACTCATGACATGCCACAATAGCTGCTTGACTTTAGCCCATAGATGGTTTTAGGTTGTGACTGTGCCACTGCCTACAATTACACAATGCTTCTGTACCTGCAAATACACATCGACGGTGTTTGCATTCAGCAAGTGAATGTTTGGCATTATCCCATAGACAAATTCATGTCGTGCCATTGCCAGTGCCTACGATTAACACAGTGACACTCCTCGTGCCTGCGAATACACTTTGGAGTCTCACAATGACAACTCTGTAGTGAATGGTGGCACTGTAATGCGTTTTTGTGCGAAATCAGACGTCAGTCACTCCTTAGTGCTTAGAACGTACTGCACAATCGATATTTTCATGATTTTTGTGGAATTTTGGCATCGACCAAAGTCGAGACCCCAAAATGGCATCCTTCCAGTCCGTGACGGTCAGTTTAAGCTATAAATCACCAGGATTCGTCGCCCGAGTCGCGAGAAAATCGCAGGACAAACAGACAAACAAACAAGCAGACTCTATGCCGCTTAGTATATAGGACTAGTGCCTTTAGCCCATAGGTGATACTGTATATCTATAGCTGAACGCCTGTGGAAACAGAGCCATTTGTATCAACCCATGGAAATCAGCCACTGCTCACAACATGTATTGGCCAATGGTTCACGGCCAATGCTCACAACAGCCCATAGGAGAATCTGATAGATCTAAAGTCATTCGACCTGCTCCTCTGTCAGTGCCTGCTTTTAGGGTTGCACCAGCTCCCATGGCTCAGTATACACTGAAGCTAACACATAGAAGCTTGCATTTAGCCCATAGGAGATTTCAGATAGGTCTAATGTCTTCTGACACTGTGCCCCTCCCAGTGCCAGCATTTACCATTGCGCCCACTCCCGTGCCTTTGATTACACTGAACTTTGCATATACCGGGTGTCCCATTAATCCAGACCCCCCCTCTGCAGCAAGTTGTAGGAAACTCTACAGGGTGAAACTTACACAGATTGAAGTGCAATGTCTTGGGACATCTGACACCAAATCTCAGCATCATGCACAAACTTTCGCGGAATTGCGGGCACTATCGAGAGCGCTAGCTGCATAGATTGCTACAGAGGGAGAGCTGAGTTGATGGGCTAGCGTCTCGTGATCAATCGATGAAGTGTAGTGCGACAGGATTTCGACTTGATATTTGTCTACGGAACGACGAGAGAAGGCGACTTTCGACGACGCGCGACCGACGGGCGACTAAGGATAACGACAGAAAGAGGGGCGCGCTTCCGATCACACTCAGGAAATAAGAGAAAGAAACTGCGAGCCGCTCTGGAAGCCGACTGAAAACAACGACGCGACAAAACTCGACACAACAACTCGACGACTCAACTCAACGACTGAAAGAAACTCCCCAGAAATCACCCCTATATCTCCCTAGCGACACGTGTACTTACCGTAGCCTTACCGTAGCTTCTAAGCTAACTACCGATGACATCATCAAAAGCGCGGACGTTCAAATTCGAAATAACGACCTAGTTGCGGACATAAATGTACGTTAGCACTCTCGTTCAAACGCAGTAATCACGCGGCGACGCGACATTCCCGGCCGAAAACACACAAGCGCAACAAAGAACAGCAGAGGCAACTACGACGAAACAACAATAGCAAACGAACAAGTAACATGCAAAGCAGGACGAGGCTTGACCGGTGACCGGAGGTAGAGGGACTAGGCCGGGGAAGGATCCAGAAGGGGAAAGGTCCACTTGAAGTGAGGGGAGCACCAGAGGGAGAGTTCCACAGATCCACAGGGTAGAGTAGAGCTCGACGGGGTCGCTCCAGTAGATGGGCAGGTGGAAACCAGTAAGGGGGCTGCCGTAGAACGACTCATGTCCAACCCAGCCGTTGAGGGGGAATCCGCCGAAGGGAAGGGACCAGAATCGGTGACGACCATAGGGTATCCGGGAGCGAACAACGGAGAACCATGACTGGAGCGCTGAATGCTGAGCACGAGAGACGCCAGGCCACCAAACTTTTCCGCGCAACTTAGGCTCTGGATGGGTGGGGGCCATGGAGGCAGCGTGTTCACTAGCGTACAGTGCGTCTTGTGCAGAGAGCGGTAGGTGCCGTGCAACTGAGAGTTGGAGGCGTGGCGGCCGAAGAGCGACGGCGAGAGGAAGAAGATGCTGGCCACGCACGACAGCGCCACGAAGCACATCACGGACAACGAGAATCTCGGCTCGTAGGAGCCGCCCTCCCTACCGACGGAAGTCGACTTTGACTGCGAAGACGACGAGTTGCGATCTAATGAGTTTTCTGGGTCAACAGCGGAAGAATTGCGCCTACCGTATTCATCGCTCGAACGTACGGATTTGTGCTCAAGGACGGAAGGTTTCAGGGCGACGCCTGTGGAAGAATTCTCGCATGCAGGTTCACTGGAAGTCGCACTGGTAGCCGTACTAGGCGCGGAATTAGAGTTCGTCCAACCCCAGAAAAGGCACGGAACACAAGTGCATCCGTTGCCACTATTTTCAGTTGTACCTGAGGAAGGATTGAGTCGCCGACTTTTAGGAGACGAGCTTCTACGAGAAACGACTGCCGTAAGAGGTATCAACACGGAACTCGGAGCGGAGCTGTATGGGTAGCCATGTGCGTGGCTGCTTTTGTATGACGAGGAATTGTACGTCTCGTCTGTGGTGGCGTGTACACTGGACGACGCGCAAGTTTGCGGCAACGAGGGGACACAGGGGTCCAGTGGAACAGCGGAGCGGTCGCGACTAGCACTGAATTTGCGCGGAGACGGAGAAATCGAGTTGCTCAGTTGCTCGACTAACTCAACGAAGCTCGAGAAGGCCTCTGCGGGCTCATAGGAGGAAACTGGGCTCTTAGAAGAGTACACCTTGTACTCAGAAGCGTCGCGCGACAAATCGACTTCTGCAGCGAGACGACAGAGAACAGACTCTCAGTAAATCGATCGACGATTTTGCACAAACTAGAAGTACTGCAGCGATAGACGTCGCGGTCGCTCAATTTGGAAAGTTTCCTGATATCCGACAGCTGAGAGAAGCGCGCCTCTGAAGAAATCTCCCTCAACTGAAATACCGTCAACAGAACTTCGTGCCTCAGCGACCTTACACATTCGAGATGCCCATAGAGCTCTGATTTCGAAAAGGGAAGATTCGCATCGTCGTCCATACTGCTCTACAGATAGGATAGCGGCGCCGCTTGAACGGAATATCGCGACTGGAAGGAAGCCAACGAAGGAGAAGCCAGAATGCGAGCGCCGCGCTAGAGTTTCAGAAGCCACAACGGAAGGAAGAAACGACGATTCTGTTCGATTCCTGTGGATTTGCTACCGCGTTCGTTTCCTGCAGAATAGTCACCATATCGAGAACGCTAGCTGCATAGATTGCTACAGAGGGAGAGCTGAGTTGATGGGCTAGCGTCTCGTGATCAATCGATGAAGTGTAGTGCGACAGGATTTCGACTTGATATTTGTCTACGGAACGACGAGAGAAGGCGACTTTCGACGACGCGCGACCGACGGGCGACTAAGGATAACGACAGAGAAAAGGGGCGCGCTTCCGATCACCCTCAGGAAATAAGAGAAAGAAACTGCGAGCCGCTCTGGAAGCCGACTGAAAACAACGACGCGACAAAACTCGACACAACAACTCGACGACTCAACTCAACGACTGAAAGAAACTCCCCAGAAATCACCCCTATATCTCCCTAGCGACACGTGTACTTACCGTAGCCTTACCGTAGCTTCTAAGCTAACTACCGATGACATCATCAAAAGCGCGGACGTTCAAATTCGAAATAACGACCTAGTTGCGGACATAAATGTACGGTAGCACTCTCGTTCAAACGCAGTAATCACGCGGCGACGCGACAGGCACAAAACCCAAAATTGGTCACGGCCGCTGGCAGTCGTGGAGGAGGCCCTGCTGCAGGAGGAGGAGCTGACTGCACCTGCTTTGGGGCCGGCAAACGAACTTTGTTTCGACCTTTCTCATGCGTGCTACAAGCTACAATTTGCGTTCCAAGATCGTTCGAAAGCCTAATTTGTCTTCTTCACAACAGTACAAGTCGCACCAAATTAACTGCTGTCTAGCGAAAGTTGTGGCCGACAGAAGATCGCGAGTCTTGAGAAATTGACCAATTTTGGGTTTTGCGCCAGAATTCCCGAGTGAACTTGTGTACAGTGCTGAAATTAAGTGTCAGATGTCCCAAGACATTGAACTACAATCTGTGAAAGTTTTGACGCCTAGAGTTTTCTATAACTTGCTGTAGAGGGGGGGTCTGGATTTATGGGACACCCGGTACGTGTTTGTGATTAGCCCATAAGAGGTTTCAGATAGATCAAAAGTCTCTTGACACTGCGCCCTTGCCAGTGCCTGCATTTATCATCGAACCTGTTCCCGTGCCTCTGAATACACTGAAGCTAACACATGGATGCTTGTGTTTAGCCCTTAGGAGATTTCAGATTGAGCTAATGTCTTCTGGCACTGTGCCACTGCCAGTGCCTGCATTTACCTTGGCACCTGTTCCCGTGCCTCCAAATACCTGTAGGAGTCTCACAGCGACAGCTCTGGAGTGAATGGTGACACGACAGTGTGAAATTTCCACAAAAATGACCAGTAGGCACTCTTTTGCGCTCAGAATGTACTGTGCAGTTGATATTTTCATGAATTTTGTGGAATTTAGTAATTTGCAAAAGTTTTAAAATAGGAGGGGATTCCTTCCAGCCCATGACGGTCAGTTTAAGCTATAGATCGCCAGGATCCGTCAACTGTGTCAAGAGAAAATGGCCGGACAAACAGACAAACAGACACACAGACTCTGTGCCGCTTAGTATATAGGACTAGAGCCTTTAGCCCGTAGGAGAATCTCTGTAGTCCCAAGAGCACTGTCGTTACGCAATTGTCATGAAGCTACTGATGGCGCACACCACTGGTCAGAACATGCAGCGACTTATGGCATGTCACAGAGAGTATTTGGCTTTAGCCTATAGTATAGGTGCGCCCGGTATACCGATACGCATTTCTCTGTATACAGATTTATTTTTGAATGCGTATACCGTACAGATACGCATACGCATTCATTCGCCCATACGCATACGCATACTCATACGGATTAAAATTTTAATGCGTATTTGAATGCGTACGACCAACTGCGCAACTTCGCCAAACCACGCAGAAATTGGCTGTTGGAGAGTCATTCGTTGCAAAATAAATCGCCTACGGCGCTGAAATCTTCTCTGATTACAAGGTTTAAGCAGTTGAATTGGTCTTCATAATGTTCTGCTGCACTAACTGGTCAACTTTGATACATAAGGTGTACCTAACGCCATGTTATACATCCTTTTGTTTGGTGCAAGGCAGTTTCTTCCGCTTCAAGCAACATGTCTACATAGTTTCGCAGAATACTGGGTAGCTGTAGAAAATTTCGATTTTGACTTTGCCGCCCCACTGTTAATACTAAGCCCAAGCTTAGTAGTGCAGCCGCCCAAACGCTACAGAGCGATCTCGATCAGCAATCTTATTGCGCTGACAAACGATTTAGACGTTGGGCACCCTGTAGAAGCTTCGAAATATGATACAGTCACATGTTTGCCGCAAGATGAGAAGAAGAACGGTGGCTCACAATGAAAATTGGGCTGAGATAGCTGATCGAGATTACGGTATGTTATACGCATACGCATACGCATATACCGCGGTATGGCGTTTGGAAATACGCATACGCATACGCATTAACCGGTATGACTTCAGAAAATACGCATACGCATACGAATTCAAATATTTTCATACCGGCGCACCTATAGCCTATAGATGACTTCAGGTTGTGCCTGTGCCACTGCCTACAATTACACCTGGTCACATGCCTGTGAATACACATCAAAGGCATTTGAGTTTAGCCTGTAGATGCTTGGCTTCAGCCCAAAGTCGATTTTAGATTGTGCCCCTGCCAGTGCCTACGATTAGCCTTGCGCCACTCACCATGCCTGTAAATACACCTCGGGGTCTCAAGATGTCAACTCTGTAGTGAATGGTGACACAATACTGCAAAAGTGGAATGAAAGAAACTGTCTGCCACTCCTTAGTGCTCAAAATGTACTGTGCAGCCGATATTTTTGTGATTTTTGTGAAATTTAGTGAATTGCAAAAGTTTTAAAATAGGAGGGGATTCCTTCCAGTCCACGACGGTCAGTTTAAGCTATAGATCTCCAGGATCCATCACCCGTGTCGCGAGAAAATGGCCGGACAAACAAACAAACAAACAAACACACAAACTCTATGCCCCTTAGTATATAGGATGGTCAGAACATGCAGCGGCTTATGGCATGCCACAGCGAGTATTTGGCTTTAGCCTATAGATGACTTCAGGTTGTGCTTGTGCCACTGCCTACAATTACACCTGGTCACATGCCTGTGAATACACATCCAAGGCATTTGAGTTTAGCCTGTAGATGCTTGGCTTCAGCCCAAAGTCGATTTCAGATTGTGCCCCTGCCAGTGCCTGCGATTAGCCTTGCACCACTCACCATGCCTGTAAATACACCTCGTGGTCTCAAGACGACAACTCTGTAGTGAAAGGTGACACAATACTGCAAAAGTGGCATGAAATAAACTGTCAGGCACTCCTTAGTACTCAAAATGTACTGTGCAGCTGATATTTTCGTGATTTTTGTGAAATTTAGTGAATTGCAAAACTTTTAAAATAGGAGGGGATTCCTTCCAGTCCACGACGGTCAGTTTAAGCTATAGATCTCCAGGATCCATCGCCCGTGTCGCGAGAAAATGGCCGGACAAACAAACAAACAAACACACAAACTCTATGCCCCTTAGTATATAGGACTAGTGGTGGTTAGCCCATAGGAGAATCTGCATAATCCAAAGAGGACTGTTGTTAGGCAACCATCAATAGTCAAACCATGATGCAACCCATGGCACACCACCATGGTCATAACGTGCTCCAGTCAATGGCTCACACAGTAGATGTTTGGCTTTACCCAATAGACGATTGCAGACTTCAGAGTGTGTCTGTGCCACTGTTCAACCAGTTTTGTGAATATACCTTATGGGTGTTTGAATTTAGCCCATAGTTAATTGGCGTTAGCCCATAGACATAGCCCATAGGAAAATCTCTAAGAACTATCGTTAGGCAAGATAGTTGAAACATGAAGCGACTCATGACGCAACACAACAGGTTCACAACGTGCAGCATGGACCACCCATGGCATGCCATATGGGTGCTTCGCTTTAGCTTTTAGCCCATGGATGATTTCAGGTAGCTCATGTTCCACTGCCTATACTGCCTACAATTAACTTGGTTCCATTCTTGCTATTGGTTAGCGAAAAGGAAGCGATCCTCCCTGTGCATGTGAATACTGCGCCTGTGAACACACTTCAAAAGGCATTTGAGCTTAGCTTGTAGATGTTTGCATCTTTGTGAAACTTCTCAGATCATAGAACGTGTCAGTTTAAGTAAGGTGCAATCGCGATTCGACAACTGGCTAAAGTTATGGCATTCATGAGCCGCTAACTGCAATGAATGGTCGAAATATCTCCGCATCAAGTGATTCGAACGTCTTGAGTCTCGTCAGGATTGCCTGATTGGCAAAACAAATTGTTTCAAAAGAAATTCTAAGCAGCAAAACGTATTGCCCCCACCGGGAATTGATCCATGGACCACGGACCTGTCGATCCACAAACCAGCGCTCTATCCAGCTGTGCCAACGTCGTTTTTGGTTGTTGAGTGGAATTGGCACTCATAAGAGCGCACGTCAACTGCGCGCAGTGTTTAGTGTTGCACCGTTGCAATTTGCGCAATTTCTCATGATTCAGCGATCGCACAAAGGCGAAACATGGCTGGCGAGAAGCGTAGAAAGAGGACGATTGGTTTGCCGTATAGATCGTCGCGATCCATCAACCGCGTCGAGAGTTATGGCGGAAAGTGTCAAGACAGACACCGGACATCGTTAGCCGCTTAGTATATAGGACTAGTGCCTTTAGCCCATAGGCGATACTGCATATCTATAGCTGAACACCTATGGAAACAGAGCCATTTGTATCGACCCACGAAAATCAGCCACTGCTCACAACACGTATTGGCCTATGGTTC
Source organism: Linhomoeus sp. GSCO2_2 (assembly GCA_030248115.1). NCBI lineage: Eukaryota > Metazoa > Nematoda > Chromadorea > Monhysterida > Linhomoeidae > Linhomoeus > Linhomoeus sp. GSCO2_2. The sequence continues at coordinate 49,114 of JASAMZ010013589.1, read as the reverse complement.
ACCGCCAATGCTCACAACAGCCCATAGGAGATTCAGATAGATCTAAAGTCATTTGACACTGTGCCTCTGTCAGTGCCTAAAGGTACACTGAAGCTAACACATGGCTGCTTGCATTTAGCCAATAGGAGATTTTAGATAGATCTAATGTCATCTGACACTGTGCCCCTGCCAGTGCCTGCATTTACCATTGTGCCTGCTCCCGTGCCTTTGATTGCACTCAACTCTGAATATAGGTGTTTGTGTTTAGCCCATAAGAGGTTTCAGATACATCAAATGTCTCTTGGCACTGCGCCCTTGCCAGTGCCTGCATTTACCTTTGAACCTGTTCCCATGCCTTTGAATACACGTCGGGGTCTCACAGCGACAACTCTGTAATGAATGGTAACACAACCGGTGCGAAATGTGCATGAAAGCAACCATCAGCCACTCTTTAGTGGTCAGAATGTACTGTGCAGCCGATATTTTCATGATTTTTGTGGAATTTAGTAATTTGCAAAAGTTTTAAAATAGGAGGGGACAAATCGCAGTCAATGACGGTTCTTTTGATCTATAGATCTCCAGGATCCATCAACTGTGTCGCGAGAAAACGACCGGACAGACAAACAAACGGACAGACTCTATGCCGCTTAGTATATAGGACTAGTGCCTTTAGCCCATAGGTGATACTGTATATCTATAGCTGAACAATGGAAACAGTGCCATTTGAATCGACCCATGGAAATCAGCCACTGCTCACAACATGTATTGGCCTATGGTTCACAGCCAATGCTCACAACAGCCCATAGGAGATTCTGATAGATCTAAAGTCATTTGACACTGTGCCTCTGTCAGTGCCTGCTTTTAGGGTTGCACCAGCTCCCATGCCTCAGAATACACTAAAGCTAACACATGGATGCTTGCATTTAGCCCATGGAGATTTCAGATAGATCTAATGTCTACTGACACTGTGCCCATGCCAGTGCCTGAATTTATCATTGCGCCTGCTCCCGTGCCTTTGATTACACTGAACTTTGCATATAGGTGTTTGTGTGTAGCCCACAAGAGGTTTCAGATAGATCAAAAGTCTCTTGACACTGCGCCCTTGCCAGTGCCTGCATTTATCATCGAACCTGTTCCTGTGCCTCTGAATACATGTCGGAGTCTCACAGAGACAACTTTGTAGTGATTGGTGACACGACAGTGCGAATTTTCCACGAAAATGACCAGTAGGCACTCTCTAGTGATCAGAATGTACTGTGCAGTCGATATTTTCGTGAATTTTGTGGAATTTACTAATTTTGCAAAAGTTTTAAGATAGGAGGGGATTCCTTCCAGCCCACGACGGTCAGTTTAAGCTATAGATCTCCAGGATCTGTCAGCTGTGTCAAGAGAAAATGGCCGGACAAACAGACAAACAAACAAACAAACACACTCTATGCCGCTTAGTATATAGGACTAGTGCCTTTAGCCCATAGGTGATACTGTCTATCTATAGCTGAACACCCATGGAAACAGAGCCATTTGTATCGGCCCATGGAAATCAGCCACTGCTCACAACATGTATTGGTCTATGGTTCACGGCCAATGCTCACAACAGCCCATAGGAGATTCTGATAGATAGATCTAAAGTCAGTTGACACTGAGCCTCTATCAGTGCCTGCTTTTAATGTTGCACCAGCTCCCATTCCTCAGAATACACTGAAGCTAACACATGGAAGCGTGCATTTAGCCCATAGGAGATTTCAGATAGATCTAATGTCTTCTGACACTGTGCCCCTGCCAGTGCCTGCATTTACCATTGTGCCCACTCCCGTGCCTTTGATTACACTGAACTTTGCATATAGGCATTTGTGTTTAGCCCATGAGAGGTTTCAGATAGATCAAAAGTCTCTTGACACTGCGCCCTTGCCAGTGCCTGCATTTATCGTTGAACCTGTTCCCGTGCCTCTGAATACACTGAAGCTAACACATGGATGCTTGTGTTTAGCCCTTAGGAGATTTCAGATAGAGCTAATGCCTTCTGACACTGCGCCCCTGCCAGTGCCTGCATTTACCTTTGCACCTGTTCCCGTGCCTCCAAATACCTGTAGGAGTCTCACAGCGACAGTTCTGGAGTGAATGGTGACACGACAGTGCGAAATTTCCACGAAAATGACCAGTAGGTACTCTTTAGTGCTCAGATGTACTGTGCAGTCAATATTTTCGTGATTTTTGTGAAATTTAGTAATTTGCAAAAGTTTTAAAATAGGAGGGGATTCCTTCCAACCCACGACGGTCAGTTTAAGCTATAGATCTCCAGGATCCGTCACCTGTGTCTCGAGAAAATGGCCGGACAAACAAACAAACAAACAGACAGACTCTATGCCGCTTAGTATATAGGACTAGTGCCTTTAGCCCGTAGGAGAATCTCTATGGTCAATGGTGTTGGGTTCAGCCCATAGACAATTGTGTTTAGCCCATCGGACATTTCAGATAGATCTCAAGTCATTCGACCCTGTGCCACTGCCAGTGCCTACATTTAGGATCGCACCAGCTCCCATGCCTGTAAATACACAATAGGCACTTGGGTTTAGCCTGTAGACAATTGGCTTTAGCCAATAGGACATTTCAGATAGATCTCAAGCCATCTGACATTGTGCCCACGCCAGTGCCTACATTTAGGCTTGCACCAGCTCCCATGCCTGCAAATACACAATAGACACTTGGCTTTAGCCCGTAGACATTTGGGTATAGCCCATAGAAGATTTCAGAAAGATCTAAAGTCACTTGACATTGTGCCCCTGCCAGTGCCTGCGATTAGCACTGTGCCACATCCCGTGCCTTGAAATACACCTCAGGGTCTAACAGCAATGACACTGTAGTGAATGGCGACACGACAGTGCGAAATTTCCGCGAAAATGGCCCCCAGGCACTCTTTAGTGCTCAAAATGTACTGAGCAGTCGATATTTTCGCGATTTTTTGTGGAATTTAGACATTGGCCAAAGTCCGCAATAGGAGACGTTCTATTCCAGGCCAAGGCGGTTCTTTTGAGCTATAGATCTCCAGAATCCGTCAACTGTGTCAAGAGTTATCGTGTTAACAAACAAACAAACAAACAGACAGACACACTCTATGGCGCTTAGTATATAGGACTAGTGCCTTTAGCCCGTAGGTGATACCGTATATCTATAGCTGAACACCTATGGAAACAGTGCCATTTGTGTCGACCCATGGAAATCAGCCACTGCTCACAACATGTATTGGCCAATGGTTCACGACCAATGCTCAAAACAGCCCATAGGAGATTCTGATAGATCTAAAGTCATTTGACACTGTGCCTCTGTCAGTGCCTTCCTGGTTTTAGGGTTACACCAGCTCTCATGCCTCAGAATACACTGAACTTTCATATAGGTGTTTGTGTTTAGCCCATAAGAGATTTCAGATAGATCTAATGCCTTCTGACACTGTGCCCCTGCCAGTGCCTGCATTTACCATTGCGCCCACTCCCGTGCCTTTGATTACACTGAACTTTCCATATAGGTGTTTGTGTTTAGCCCATAAGAGGTTTCAGATAGATCAAAAGTCTCTTGACACTGCACCCTTGCCAGTGCCTGCATTTATCATCGAACCTGTTCCCGTGCCTCTGAATACACTGAAGCTAATGCATGGATGGTTATGTTTAGCCCTTAGGAGATTTCAGATTGAACTAATGTCTTCTGGCACTGTGCCCCTGCCAGTGCCTGCATTTACCTTTGCACCTGTTTCCGTGCCTCCAAATACCTGTAGGAGTCTCACAGCGACAGCTCTGGAGTGAATAGTGACACGACAGTGCGAAATTCCACTAAAATGACCAGTAGGCACTCTTTAGTGCTCAGAATGCACTGTGCAGTTGATATTTTTGTGAATTTTTGGAATTTTGCAATTCGCGAAAGTTTTAAAATAGGAGGGGATTCCTTCCAGTCCACAACGGTCAGTTTAAGCCAAAGATCTCCAGGATTCGTCAACTGTGGCAAGAGAAAATGGCCGGACAAACAGACACACAGACTCTATGCCGCTTAGTATATAGGATTATATGCAACTTTTTCGAGTCCTTCCTTGCCCAACCCATTTTTCAGCAATTTGAAGCCAGGCAAGTCGTCCAGGGGACGCAGTATACTCCACAGATTTGAACCCCTACGCACGGTGACTCATCTGCTGTTGTGGCCCCCTGACACCCTCAATCGCAAAACTAATGCCGAATTCGTGATCTACATCCCAGAATACCCCAGAATCAACATACAACACCCCTAACTTCCTATGGACTCGCAGAACTGAAATTCTGCACTTGGGGTACGGTAGCATGCAAATTCGTCACATCTATGTTCAAACATTATCTAAACGCAAAACGAATGCCAAATTCGTAATTAGCGCCCCCGAAAACCCCGAAATCGAGTATAATATTGCGAAAGTCGACCAGACACCCAATACTCAAATGGACGCGGCAGGGTTACTGTACCTCTGCAAATTTGCCAAAAACACTTTTCTGGACCAGATTTCAACGTAGAATCGTTTGAAACCACTTTTGAACCGATTCGGCAACGCATTCGAGCGCTACAGACGCCGAAACGCGAAAATCGCAATTTTCGACCCCGGAGTCAAAAAAGTTGCGGGAAAATAACTTTTTTGTGTCTCAACCGATTTTCTCTGTTAACGGCTCATACGATAGAGGACATCTGGGAAGGAGCACCAAAAGCGGTCTCGCGGCTCTAGCTGCTACCTATCGCGCACAGCAAACCGTCAAAGTCGGAAAATAGCGAAAAATCGCGAATTTTTCAAATTTGGCGCCAAAATGGGTCCCGCAGCGATCCAATTCATTTCTTCCACCCTCGGCCCTATCGAGTACTACAACATATCAAAAGATAGTATATACCATTATATGCAACTTTTTCGAGTTCTACCTTGCCCAACCCTATTTTCAGTACTTTGAAAATTTAAATTTTTGAATTTCCCGCCAACGGGGTCCCGGAGCGTGACCCCATATGTCGTGCAGGTTGCCCACCCACTAGGCCTACCCAACGCAAAAAACCGTTTGCAAATCGGCCGCTTCACGCGCGAACATCATCCGTTAGAAATTACTGCGTTTCGCGCACAATCGCTATATACTCCACACTTTTTGTGGAGTATAAAAATAAATTTTTGAATTTCCCGCCAACGGGGTTCCAGACAGTGGTGACCATAGAAACAGTTTCAGTTTCAGTTTCAGTATCAGTACCAGTTTTCTTTCTAGTTTCAGTTTCAGTTTCAGTTTCAGTAAGGAATTTTCTTGAGTTTCAGTTTCAGTTACTGAAACTGAGTTTCAGTATTAAGTACGCTGTTCGCGGCTGTAAAGCGCACATGCAACCTCGTATGGATGCGTTCATGCGTTGCTGATTACCATATATAAGGTGCATTCAAAGTTTTTTCGTCATTGTCAATCAAGCAAAGTGCCGAATCAACCTAAGATGAACCAAACATACGCCTCAAACAGTGAAACTGAAACTGAAACTAGTTTCACTAGTGCGCACTGAAACTAGTTTCAGTATTGCACTAATACTGATTCCTTTTGTGGAGTTTCAGTTTCAGTTCCAGTTTCAATATGGCTGGCCATTTTAGTTTCAGTTTCAGTTTCAGTTTCAGTATATTTATAGAAACTGAAACTGAAACTGAAACTAGTTTCAGTTTCTATGGTCACCCCTGGTTCCAGAGCATGACACCCGTTGGAAAATTGGTCGCTTGACGCGCGATAAAGAAAGACGCGCGCGATGGTAAAGAAAGTGTCTGAATAGAACGCTGCAGGCAACATTTTTGCCATTTCTCAGTGCCGCAGGGGAAAATTTTAAAAATTCCTAAGCTGATTTTCCTAATTTTTGATATATTCGGCATTTGCATCAGATTCTATGTAGAATTCCATATATCCAAGTTCATACCGAGTTGGTTCTGTCGGAGCAGGTCATAGATCAGATTGGTGCCATTTCGGTGCAATTTGTCGTTTACCGCAAGCGCTCGTTTGTAATTTACACCTTAGGATTACTGTAATGCGAAAATTTAACATTGGGTCATCAGGTCATCAAATCCAGGTCATCAGGTCATTGGGTCATCAGGTCATCGATCGGGTATTGCCAGATCGCTTGTTAGGTACGGTTGCATAGCTGGGAGCAAGTCGACGATTCATAAGACAGCGTCGAAGACAAGATTTTCCGTCGAGACGACCGAAGTCCACGATGTACCGCACTTGTGGCCCACTTTTGCCGATTTGATCTTCGAACTGCGGTAGGCTTTGCGGGTGCGATCGTGCATGCGCTGCGACTTGTCGCGATCGCGAATTGACTACCGATCGGCCGGTCAGTTTGGCAACCTTCCCGGCGCGCTATTTGGTGCTTGTGTCGCGAGTCACGTTGTCATTTAGGGGTCATCATACCTATATCGCATTGGGCGGCGGCCAGAGGTCGGCTCGCACTTTCAGTACAAATGGCCATTCAAATTAGCGCGCTTCCCTGCGAAGAAATCTAGTTGCTTTAATTCGTAATACTGTACTGGCGCAAATTCAAAATGCAAGTTATGACGTAGAAGCGCGAATTATAAAGTCGATTAGATGCTGTAATGTCTTCGCCTATTTGGCGCACCGATTGTTAACGAGAACCTATTGCTTTCGGCGTGTCTTCGTTCGAAAACACATTACTGTCAAAACTACATTGGCCACATTTGAAACGCTTGTTGCAATAAGCAAACTGATTGCAAGACAGCAAATATCCACGAATCTTCTTTTCAGTACAATATCGCACTGTGCATTTCAGGTTGTTCAGGTCAATCTTCAGGTGGTTTGTACTTGTTTGCGAGAAGGCAAAGTTGTGAACACGAAGCGATATCACAGTCTGCGATCGCTGTTGAATTACGGAACTCTTTCCTTACGTAAAATCGACAAAGTCAAAAAGTGATCCACTAATTCTTGCACACACCATGGGTATGTAAACCAGTCGGCGACGAGTAGCGGCACTCGGACGCACCACACACGAAGACGCGTACACAGTCTCTGTGTAACTGGACTTGCCATACTCGATTAAAGACGGGTGTCCCTATTTACGGGCGCGGGCGCGGGCGCGGGCGCGCCCGCCCTTCCCTATTTACGGGCGCGCGGGCGCGGAAGATTTTGCGCTATTTCACTCAAAGGCGAGTCTGGAAAGTGTCGCCGCTTGTTCCAGGTGTTCTCGTGAATCAGCCGAAGGTTTTGGAGTCCCGAAAACTGGTGAAATGTCCGGAAATTTCCAAAAAATCTGTCGCGCCCGTAAATGCTGGTGTAGCTTGCGCCACAGTGCGGGTACGGTAGTAGCATAGTTTGTCTTTCTGTGGTACGATTCGAGATATAACCGACTGAATTGCATGGAAATACGCTTGGCATACAAGCAGCTGGACAAATATTCATTTTTGGAGCAAAGTAACTCTGGATATTCCAAAGTTAATTTTGAAACGATCACCCAATTTTTTCAACAAGGAAAAGCCTTGCCCGGGCAAAAAAATCATGCCGCATGACCCTGGCGCGCACTACGAATGTGTACGATCTTGATTCTAGCTACCGCCGATTCAAACTTTGCTGCTACCGCACCCGCACTGTGGCGCAAGTTACAATAGTATTTACGGGCGCGACAGATTTTCGTGTATTTCCGGATATTTCATCAGTTTTCGGCACTCCAAAACCTTCAGCCGATTCACGAAAACACCTAGAACAAGCGGCGCCACTTTCCAGATTCGCCTTTGAGTGAAATAGTGCAAAATCTTCCGCGCCCGCGCGCCCGTAAATAGGGAAGGGCGGGCGCGCCCGCGCCCGCGCCCGTAAATAGGGACACCCTTAAAGACGAGCTGCCATTTTCCCACTCGTTGAAGCGAAGGTAGCAATCAGCCCATCCAATCACTTCAATTCTGAATACAACACGCCCAGACGTGATTTTAGCGTCGCCTTTTGCGTGTTACTGAGACGTGTACAGGCGAAGGATCGGTTTCACCTCCTCCTGCTGTACAGTTCAAACCGCTTAGACACTCCCCCCCCCCCAAATTTTAAAGCATTTTTGTAACAGAATAGGCCAAAATCGGCAAAATTTGACCTGCGGCGCTGTTTTAAGGCAATTTTGTAACAATAAACGCCAAAACAGGCAAAAATTTTGCCTGCGGCGCTGTTTTAAGGCTATTTTGTTACAGAAAACGTCAAAATCGGCTAAAATTTCCCATACGTGTAACCGGGGGGGGGGGGGGGTATGGGTGGGAGGGGTAAGCCCCCCCCCCCCTAGCCGAAAGTGTACCCCCCTCCCGCCTTCCCCAAAAGACCTCCCCCCTTAGAATTTCAAAAATTTTCGCCTGCGGCGCTTAAAAATGGCAAAATTTTCGCCTGCGGCGCTATATTTTGGACATTTTTGACCAAAATTAAGCGATTTTTGGCACTTTTTGGCCTATTTTTGCAAAATTTTCTTATTTTTTGGTGCTTTTTTGCAAATTTTTTTGGTCATTTGCCCCCCCCCCCCCCTCCAGGGGCCTCAGACCGCCCCCCCCCCCCCCCTGAGGGGTCCTATACCCCCCCCCCCCCCCCCTGGCCGGTTGGCGCTTACACGCATGGTGCTGCCGTGTCCCCTCCACATATGAATCTGTACACAAGTACTTCGTTGCGATTGTTTACGTATAAGCAAGGTATGTTAACGTGCAGGAGCCCCTGCAGAAAACCACCACTATCACTATGATTGGCAGCGTGGCGTGCAACGTTGCGCGACGCCATACATCGGCACCATAACTTTCGAGATTTATCGCCTCCTGACTCCAGCTGACAGGGCAAATTGGTGTTGTGAAGATGATTATCACTGGGGGCCAAATCATCCCTCCCTTTCTGCTCGGTCGGCCTAACTACCTACCACAATTTGACCGTCGTAATTCGCGTACACGTATACCTGTATAGTCTCTACTTCTAATCGGCGGAATGCCCGTCGTCCTGATGGGCGACAGCCAACTGAGGATGGTCTACCGCAATGGCCTGCTCGGCTGTCAGGTCAACGCATGCAGCGGCAGCACGGTCCCCCAGCTGCCATCCATGCTGCTGACCCGCCAGATGGCCGAGCCCTTCTACTGGGGCCACACCAGGACAGTGGTCGTCTGCGCGGGCATATACGAGAAAATCCTTCGCCGTTTACTAAAGATTCCCTAAATTCGTGGCCTATCATCGGTAAGTCGATTCGTTGCGAAAGTTGGCAGGTTTACATGAACATCCTCGGTTGGATCGAAGAGAAGAATGCGGCTCTCCGAAGGCTCCGTAGCCAGGACAACGACAACGGACGTCAAAGAGGGGACTACAACAACGGCGCCAGTGCTACCCCGTGCTTCGCCCGCCAGGATAACGGCCGCCGGCCGCGCTGGCGTTCCAGCGGACGCCAACCGTCGCACGTGTCGTTTGCCGACGACTTGTCCTCGCACGTCGCCTTCCCACCCACCTTCTACACCACATTCTGAGCCATTCTGAGTCCCAATATTTTGCGCCCTCGGGAGCATGAGAGACTGCTAGCCGTTGAACGCTCGGAGTTTTGTATTCCATGGTCTGTAAAACTGTTTCTTTGTTTGTTGCCCGCTCGTTCCATTGTATGCTGGTCGCTCAACAGGTCACTGTCTGCAGCGATCGTCCAGCGACGACAACTCGCGCTGTATTGAGTGCACTGTCGACCTTTGCTATGTTTGCGAACAACAGCACTATGGACCACAACACAATGTGAATTTGCAGTCCAGGACACAATACGCATGGACGGAAAGGTCGCAGAAGAGAAGACTGTATGGACATGGTCGTCTGTTCAATCTGTGTGAAACACGCGACGCGCCTGAAGTGTGACTGCAGAAGTGTGATATTTGGGGTCGTTCCGACGTCGGGCGTCCGTTGTGCAGCCGGCGATAATGTCGTTTCCGTTCGTCAGCTACAGTGGCAGAACAATATCGAGGAGGACGTGCAGTGATCCGCCTTTGTGTCTCGCAGTGGTGTAGTAGAGATGGGCACAGGCTGGCCGACCTGCAGGTGGCCTGCGGCCGGCCTGCAGCCTGCAGGCCGGCCAGACTTTACATTTGCAGGCCGCAGGCCGCCGGCCGTTCATCTCAGCAGGCCGGCTGCAGGCCGGATGTGGATCTAATCTATTGGCTGTGAGACAGGTTCTAGGAGGCACAGAGATTGCAAAGGAGTTTGCAGGAGTGCGCCCGCGCAGCGGGGTGCTAGCAAAGGTGGTATAGGTGGCAAACGTGGCATACTTCCTTCTTTTGATACCCACTTCAAGCGCCGCAAGCGAGAGAAACTTCTCCGTTGCTGGAAACACTATCACGGAAAAGCGAAGCCTTCTGGGCAGTGATAGCGTCGACACGATCCTATTTCTCCACAGCTGCAGTGATTTAGTTCGCCGAACGAAATGATTGAATCGCTTGCTGCTGTACTATAACAAACGGTTTCGTTCGACACTGCGTAACGCTCTTACAATTTGTCAGGCTGCAGGCCGGCCGCAGGTTAGAAAACTTTCACGCAGGCCGCCGGCTGAATAGTGCCGTTGCAGGCCACAGGCCAGCTGCAGGCCGAAAAAAAATTCGCAGGCCGGCTGCAGGTTAACTTTTGCTGGCCTGTGCCCATCTCTAGTGTGTAGAGGTGGTGAGAGATGCGGTAGACGAGGCTACCGTACATTGTACTTCGATGTAACCATACACCGGCCTGTGGAGGGTCGTGTATGGCCAGGGCCGTGCCCGAATTGGTGTTCAGTGGGCGTCAATTCTTCAGAATTGTTGTTGAATACATCTCATTAATCCAACAAATAGGGCTGCCCAAAAGGTGAAACACAACACGTTGTCGAAACAATGTGTGTCACGTGTGCGGTAAGCTGTACGGGATCCCATCGTGCAAATTTGATGCTGTCGCCGCTGCGTCGCGTAAATCCGTTTTCATACTGTAGCAGTCGGCGCGACTGATGTCGACGACGACAGTCGGCGTGAATGACAGTGCCACTTGGTGGTGCGAGTACTGTAGCGCAAGCGCTTCTTTATTTTAGACTTCCCTTCAGAGAAGGGGGAGGGGGGTTCCTTTCAACTTTTGGGTTTCCCACTGAAGTCAAAACACAAAACACTGCAGTGATCCGATTACCATAGTCTCCGTTCAGTCAACCGCAATCCCACCCTGTTCCCAAGTCTATTCGGAAGTCTCTGTAGTCTTTCCCTTTGTTATCGCGTATCTTTGCCACGAATGCCAACCCGATCATAGTCACGCCCTGTTCTCTTTAGTCCTACCGCGAGTCGCACGTCAGTATACGTCCTCCTGTCTCTTCTATTAGATCGTAGTCTCATCTTCGTCCATCTCCCGATGTCTAAGGCAGATTGCGACGCCGCTTCAACGTGCAGCAATTCATTTTTCGGGGGAGTCCCCTGCCATCGCGGAATACCTTTGGATGGCTAACCCAAATCCGATTGCTGTGTCGCTGGCCAAGAAACGACTCAAGCTGATGTATGCCACATTGTGTTAGTCACCCCCTATTCACACTATTCACCCCTTATTGGGATAAGCTTAATTTTCTTCTAATGACTCTTTACACTGAATGTCTTCCACAATTCATGACTACAGAACGCCAAAACATCAAAGCCCTTTAATTTGTTTTCCCATCGTCAACAGTGTCTACCATAGAGAACTTAATTTGCCAATACTAAGCACAAGACTTCTTTGTGAATTATGTCTACTCCAAAACTCACACTTTCGGACAACAGACTGCGCAAGGGACGACGTAAGGGCGAAGACCGAGGCGTTATATACTCACGCCGATTGGCAAGGACAATTGTCAGTACCGGAGCCGCCAGAGGACAAACGTCAGCTGGAGTTGTGAAAATTCCAAACTGATTGAGGAGTGACAAGAGGTCAGTTCCGATCCCCTCCAAGGTTGGGCAGGCGCCAAAATTGGCCAGGCCCATCTTCTTCAGGTGATCGGCAGCCTTCTTTGTCTTGTCAGACTGGTCCGCTCACCGGCAGTGCCAACGATCAGTGTTGTTGCTGCCACTGATGCGGCAGCCGTGGGAAACGACCTGTTATCCTACAGTCCCGTCCGGAAATAACGCCCTGTTGCGTTCTCAAAACGCGTTTGCGTTCTGAGACGCGTTTCCTTGCGTTTTATGACAAATTTTGATATCGGAGTGTGCCAAAAGGATAGAAAACTTGTCTTTGTGGGTTGTTATGACTATAGGACGCAATATGACGGCACATATCGACCAGAATTTCCATAAATTTTCGATGCTCGATCAGCTATGGAAATTCGCAGATTTTGAAGAAAACAAAGCAAGGAAAGAAGACCTATAGGTTTACAAGGCCAAAAACAAGCCAAACAAACCAACACGATGTGTCTTCAATCCGTTGGACGCTTTCCAATCAAGTAATTTGCACATATTGCGTGAAAACGCACACAGAACGCAAACGCGTTTTTCGAGGCGTTATTTCCGGACGGTACTGTAGCTGGCTCCTCGCCTGATATCCCTCACCTCTGGGAACTGTCAGCGACACTACCATCGCTGAGACCGCATTGTAAGATCCGTCCATGCATATGTTCTATTAAGTAAGTGCGGTGCGATGTGGTGTAATGGTGTATCTTGCGCGTGACAGATCGGGTACGTGTGCGTCGGAGATATTCAGGAATATGAGACAAAGGTCCCACATCGAGTATGCAAAGGTCCCCCATGGCCAAAGCTCCCCAAGGGGGTGAGCAAACGTCCCTCACAGAAGGGGCAGAGCCCCACCATACTTTGTCAAACTTGAGTGTCGCTCACACAGCCCGTCGGCACTGTGTTTCAAACTGCAAAAGACACGAAGTTAGTTTGTTGCGAGTGATGATTGTATTCGCCGCGTGCGTTTGTCATCCAAGCAATGCAAGACTATTGCAAAGTTATGCCTCCCATGTACACGGTTGCGCCTGAACTATGAGAGAATGCACGACATTGTTAACTCGATAGCAATATTGATCACAAGTTCCGCAGCATAGTAGGCATTGGCATCCAACCGTACAAGATGTCTTCGCTTCTGCTTACACACTACCGGGTTTTTTCGCCCGCCCTCAGGCGGGCGACACCATACGAGAGCTCGGCGTGCGTGCGTGCGTCCGTCCGTCCGTCCGTACGTACGTAACGCTCCCAGATCTCGGCGTTGGAAAGTCGTAGAGCGGAGATCTTGGGCTCTACGGATAGGTCTCGACTCACTGATCATTCAGCTAAGAGGTTTCGAAATTCAAAAGTTTGAATTGCGCGCGCTACAGTAAGCCGAAAGTCAAAACGCAAAACGGCTCTAGCTCGCTCGTGTTACGTTGTAGAGCGGCAATCGACACGTCAGGTGAAAGCTCTCGACGCGTTCTTTTATGCGACTGCAAAAGTTTTTTCCATTACGCAAACACGCACTGCGGAAAACGCCATTCTCGGCATATTGACGCTAAAATCGCTCTAACGCGCTCAACTTGGGTCGTAGAGAGAGGATCTTGAGCTTTTTGGATAGTTCCCGACTCACTGATCATTTGTTCTATCATTGGTCGCAACTCAAAAGTTTGAATTTCGCGAGTTACAGTAACTCGAAGGTGCGAAAACACAAAAACGGCTCTAACTCGTTCGTCTTACGTCGTAGAGTGGCAATCGACACGCCAGGTGAAAGCTCTCGACGCTCTCGACGCGTTCTTTCATGCGGCTACAAAAGTTTATTCAATTACGCAAACACGCACCGCAGAAAACGCCATTATCTGGGAAGTTGACGTTAAGATTGCTCTAACTCGCTCAGCTTGCGTCGTAGAGAGACGAACTCGAGCTTAGTGTACAGTTCTCGACTCACTGATCATTTGTTCTCCCATAGATCGAAACTCAAAAGTTTGAATTTCGCGAGTTACAGTAACTCGAAGGTGCCAAAGCACAAAACGGCTCTAACTCGCTTGTCTTACGTCGTAGAGTGGTAATCGACACGCCAGGTGAAAGCCCTCAACGTGTTCATTCATGCGGCTACAAGAGTTTGTTCAATTACGCAGACACGCACCGCGGAAAACGCCATTCTCGGGATTTTGACGCTAAGATCGCTCTTTGCTACATAAAGAAGTGCAACACGGTTTGATTGCTCGCAGTGCGCTCTTTTGTGCTCTGTCAATTGTTTGCTAAAACTTTTACAAGTTTTTGTCACTTTTTAAAAAGCGTTGCTTGAAAGATGGATGTTCTTGCTCTAAAAGCCAAATCGCGGGCGAAATCAATATTGCTATGCAATACCCTCTTGCGAAGCGGGGGCTCATGAAGCGGAGCATGCGGGCGATAAACTCTCGCACTCTCTGCAGAAAGAACTCAACTCTTTACAATGTCAGTCAGAATACAAACTCAACTTTTTAATACCGGAGCTTGTTATACTCCACAAAAAGTGTGGAGTATATAGCGATTGTGCGCGAAACGCAGTAATTTCTAACGGATGGTGTTCGCGCGTGCAGCGGCCGATTTGCAAACGGTCTTTTGCGTTGGGTAGGTCTGGTGGGTGGGCAGGGTGGACACCAAACGGGGTCACGCTGCGGGACCCCGTTGGCGGGAAATTCAAAAATTTAAATTTTCAAAGTACTGAAAAAGGCATAGTACAAGGTAGAACTCGAAAAAGTTGCATATAATGGTATATACTATCTTTTGATATGTTGTAGTACTCGATAGTGCCGAACACGGAAAGAAAGAATTGGATCGCTGCGGGACCCATTTTGGCGCCAAATTTGAAAAATTCGCGAATTTTGGCCCCGGGTCGACTTTGACGGGCTGCTGTGCGAGCTAGGTAGCAGCTAGAGCGGCGAGACCGCTTTTGTTGCTCCTTCCCAGATGTCCTCTATCGAATGAGCCATGAACGGAGAAAATCGGGCGAAACACAAAAAAGTTATTTTCCCGCAACTTTTTCGACTCCGGGGTCGAAAAGTGCGATTTTCGCGTTTCGACGTCTGTAGCGCCCGAATACGTTGCCGGATCGTTCCAAAAGTGGTTTTAAGCGATTCTACGTTGAAATCTGATCCAGAAAAGTGTTTTTGGCAAATTTGCAGAGCTACAGTAACCCTGCCGCGTCCATTTGAATATTGGGTGTCGGGTCGGCTTTCGCGATATTAGACTCGATTTCGGGGTTTTCGGGGGCGCTGATTACGAATTTGGCATTTGTTTAGCGTTTAGATGATGTTTAAGCGTACCTATGACGAATTCGCATGCTACCGTACCCCAAGTGCAGAATTTTGGTTCTACGAGTCCATAGGAAGTTAGGGGTGTTGTATGTCGATTCTGGGGTATTCTGGGATGTAGATCACGAATTCGGCATTAGTTTTGCGATTGGGAGTGTCAGGAGGCCACAACAGGAGAGTAGTCACCGTGCGTAGGAGTTCAAATTTGTGGAGTATACTGCGTCCCCCGGACGACTTGCCTGGTTCCGCTTAAGCGCCCCGGGGCGCTTACGTTGAAATGGGTCCTCAGACGACCTAAAGTTGGCGCCACGTAAGCGCCCCGGGGCGCTTAAGCGGAAAATACTCTAAAGTACTGTAGGAGAGTTCTGGGGACCTGTTGTGGTATTCTTTGCATTAATAAGGTTGTCTAAGTGTCCAACTGACCACTTCCAGCCCCAAAGACGTCACATATACAAGCCGACCAGCAGTTTCACTGAAGTTTAATAGAAACTGAGGCTCTATAATTTGATGCGGACGACATAAATAACTTCCTTAACCTCTGCAGACCCACTCAAATGCACAAATCAAGCAGTTTACAGCTTCGCAGCTGAGTAAAACTCGTCTCAAACTGTGTTGCTGTTGCAGGATTCAAAGCTTTCTCGCGTTATTTTCCCATCATATTCCCTATTTTACTGCGATCGTAGCGAAAAACTTGGGCACCACGTAAGCGCCCCGGGGCGCTTATGTGGCAGTGAAAACCTCGTAAGCGCCCCGGGGCGCTTATGCGGGGGGGGGGGGGCGCTTAAGCGGAAAAACCCGGTACACGTCGAACACTCCTTTCAACGGAACGCAACAAACTTTCGCAGTCGCAACGAACTTTCAACTTGGAATACCGCGCGAGTTGCTTGGATAGTCAGGGTGTGTATGCATCATGGTTGAGCTTCTTACAAACCCAAGTAATTGCAAGACACGCGAGTGACAGTTTCTTAGCTCTTGGGGGAGCTTTGCCTCCCGATTGGGGACCTTTGCCCCTCTCGTAGGGAGCTTTGCCCCTCGACGCCGTGAGGGGCCTTTGCGCATTGGGGACCTTTGTCTGTATCCCATTCTAGGAAAGTTCCCCCAATAGGGGGTAATTGGGTAAACAATACGTGATCACTGGATGTGTGTATGGGGTAGGTATACAATATCACTGGGATAAATCACGCGGAACTTGAGGTTTGTTGCTCTTGTTGCTGGTCGCCTCCCCCTTCAGCGCTTCGCTTTGCCACTGGGAATCTGTTGTCAGTGGCGATTGGCATTCCACTGCTGTGCAGGTGGATCTGCAAAGCCGGAGAACATGACGCAGTCTTTGGGCTACTCAAACTTAACATGGCAGCCACCATACGTGTAAGCGCCAACCGGCCAGGGGGGGGGGGGGTCGGGGGGGGGGGGTATAGGACTCCTCAGGGGGTGGGGGCGTCTGAGGCCCCTGGAGGGGGGGGGGGGTCAAATGACCTAAAAGTTTTGCTAAAAAAGTACCAAAAAATAAGAAAATTGTGCAAAAATAGGCCAAAAAGTGCCAAAAATCGCTTAATTTTGGTAAAAAATGTCCAAAATGTAGCGCCGCAGGCGAAAATTTTTGAAATTTTAGAGGGGGGGGGCTCTTTTGGGCAAGGCGGGCGGGGGGTACCTGGGGGGGTATGGGGGGGGTACACTTTCGGCTAGGGGGGGGGGGGCTTACCCCCCCCCCCCCCCCCCCCCCCCCGGTTACACGTATGCCAACCACCTATTGAACAAACAATAACAAGGTGGGATTTGGTTCTGAGCAATTTACCTGTACGTGAAGGCCGGGGTTGCCGCCCACTTCAGTGTTGAACTGGCGCACCATTGCTGCTGAGATGTGCAGGTGCTCCTTAGTTTTCCAAATTTCCACCAGCGGATCCTCGCAGGTGGGTATCTCCACCTTCTGGTAGATGACGCCGCCGTGTGGACTGGCAACCAGGATGCTGAACGCGCACTCTCAAACAATCAACGTTGTTTTACAGTATGGTAGAATGCAGAAGCAGTACATGGCGTGGTGGTCAGTGGGTTGTGGAACGTCCAGCAGCGACGCCGTGATCTTGACACTTCACTCGCTTTGGGTGCAGGCGACAATGCCGATCCACAGCTCGCCGGACTCGCCACAGCGCCTGAGGAGGAACTCTTTGTAGCTAATCTGGAACAACTGTGCACCACACATATGTAGTCTCACATAATTATGGCGTCATCACGTGTTCCTTGCGTTCTTCTTAGATTGCTCCTCGCGCCATCCAAAATGCGGGGGTAAATCTCTTCGCGGCGCGTCTATGCTAAAACCATGGGTAAACTGTATTGGAGGGGTGAGGGTTGCTACTAGGACTCACTCTGACTGATTTCAATGTTCTTGTGGGCCGATCTGATATGTTGTTTCAGATCGCGCGTCCCCACGTGTAGGCTGTCGGTGCCGTCAGCACAGAATACGCAGGCCAGTGTGAAGTAGCGGCAGCACTTCTGATGTCCCTCCAGAACCCGTCCTCCTCCATCAGACTCGTTTGCATCCCGTTTCTGAAATGCCACACGTTGACACCATCCAATGGTATGGTGTAGTATTAC
Organism: Linhomoeus sp. GSCO2_2; assembly: GCA_030248115.1. Classification (NCBI taxonomy): domain Eukaryota; kingdom Metazoa; phylum Nematoda; class Chromadorea; order Monhysterida; family Linhomoeidae; genus Linhomoeus; species Linhomoeus sp. GSCO2_2. The sequence continues at coordinate 31,363 of JASAMZ010013589.1, read as the reverse complement.
TGTAGACGCAGATGTTCTTGGAGCACTGAAGGGGTGTTGATGAAGTCGGAAACCTGGCACAATGGACAACGAGTGGCCTGCGCCCCCTCCAGTCTCTCCAGGCATTTAACGCAGACCCAGTGGCCGTTTCTGAGTGGAAAGCAGGCTTGTCATTGTTTGCGAACTCAACGCTATAGCTACCTACGCATCAAGAGGTACTTGCAATTGCTAGAAAGAACAGTTCGCATTAAATTGCTACAGTATATCTTAGGTTAAAATAAAAGTAACTTACTGGCACTGTCTGAATGGACCCGGTACAATGTTCAGACATACATACTGGGCACTTGAAAAGTTCGTAGATACTCCCAGTGCAGAGAACGTTCCTCGCACTTGGTGGCCAATTGTCGCTGAGGACCTCCGCATTCGAGGCATCGACTAGCGTACTGAGTTCATCAGCGTTTGCCATTTTACCGCAGAGAAACTACACAGCCGCTCAAAGGGCTTTGTTTATTTGGTGCGCAATACGACACCTCTGCTTCGCAAGTCGCGCGCAACTTAACCCTTCCCTGACCCTGCAGATTACCCATTTGGTTGAACAGGAAAACACGCGAAGCCCGAACCAACCGCAACGGTAGCGACGCGTGCTACCGTAGCTGTATTTTCCAATGAGACCCATGGACTGCCATGGCCAGAGGTCGAGTCGACCTCGATGATAAGGGGTTACCTGGGCGCCATACAATTGTTAGAAGCCGCTCCAGGCAGGAACCCTGCATTTCCTACACCCACTCAACTGGAAGCGTACAACCACGAAATGGCTGCCGACTAGAGTTTATGTAGTTGGGAGAGATTGTTTATTGCGTGGGCGTTGTTTACAACTGCGCTGCTTCGTTTGCGTGGGCGGTGCGTGGGTGGGTAAACCGATTCCACGCGCCGGCATTTCTCCGAGGTAAACCCAATGCGACAGACAGAGAGGTCAGACAGAGTGGGATAGGTCGCCCTGGCGTAGTTGGACAAGAGGCCCGCGGGGGCAAGAGGCCCGCAGACGCGGAGGGGGCAAGAGGCCCGCGACGGAGGGGCAACAGGCCCGCGGCATAGGCGCAAGAGGCCCGCAAGGAAGGGGCAAGAGGCCCGCAGTAAAGGCGCAAGAGGCCCGCGAGGGGTGAGCAAGAGACCCGCGCTGCCGAGAGGAGCTCCAGTTCGAGTACCTACATAATGTACGTACATATGTGTGCAACTTTCAGAATGCTTCGCGTTGCATTAGATAATACGAAAACATATTCATCTCAAACAAAGGCCTCACAATCACAACGCGCAACCAGACAGATTTAATCACAACACAGTCACTAATCAACAGCTGTCGTCAAGCGCTAACGCATGTGTGTAGTCGAGTTTATTCAGAAGGAGAGCCAGCAACGCTTGGTATGAATTCTGAGTGTCTTGCACTTTGATGCATTCTACAAATGATACTAAAACTGGCAATCAGGGGTGACCATAGAACTCATTTAGTTTCAGTTTAAGTTGTAGTTCTTGAGTTACAGTTTCAATTAATCAAACGAAATATCACTACAACCATGTCTGCGACGCTACATGCCATTTTGACTGGACGCGCTGTAGAGTCCGTTGATTGCATTATCTTAAACTACCGTAATCAACAAGCAATGCGTCAAACCAACCTGCAAACTACAGTTATGCGCCCTGGGGGGGGGGGGGGATAGAGGAATGGAGAAACCAATGGCGCCACGTACTCCACTGAAACCTACACTAAGTACGTTTGGAGCTTGCTAGCCTTGCAAACGATCAGAATTTCAGCACTTGGTTCTTGCAGAGGATTCTTCTTCTAAGCTATTTCACCTTTCTTTCCATGGGCTTCCGCAATGGAGGTTAAGCACCAGGGTTCTTGTATAAATTTGAGTCTTGAGATTGGAATTTGAGTATGTCGAATAGAGATAGGTAAGTCAAGACGACGTCGTCGCCGTTCGCTGATCGTTCGATGAGATACTAACGCCAAGGGGCGACCTCCTGCGGCGCGCCCATATAAGATCGTCGCAAACCGTTCCATTCGTTTAGTGTGGTGTATTCGCCCTTTTGTGACCCGATTTACGTTGTTCGTGCATCAATAATACCCGTCCTGTGGTGCCGTGCGTGTGTATTCCTACATGTATCAGCTTTATCCGTCTGTTCTGCAACATGCGCTACAGGCAGATCAATACGTAAGCACGGCCGACCGTCCCTGTTAAGGTGAGTAGAAAAGTGGAGAAGACTTAGTAGGGAAGTGAAGGTCCGCGGCAGAAGCCCCACTGGGCAGATAGAGCTCCGAATCGACTCCCCTCTCGACCTCGGCGTGAGAGACGTCCCCCTACAGGCTGGACAGGAGGACTAGAAAGCAGGCCGTCATCCTGGACGTCGTCTGCCCATATGAGAACGGAGAGGGCGCCTTTCCCGCCGCCGGGCAGAGGAAGGTGGTGGAATGCCAGCCGGAAGCGCGAGCGCTGGCCCAGCAGGGCTATGCAGTGGAATTGGGTGCGCTGGTGGATGATGGTGAGCGACAGTGTTCAGCGAAAAGAACTTGCCCAAGGCGCAAAGGGCTCTCTTCACTCAAGCAGTCATGAGCGGTGCCTTTGCAACGTCAAATATGGCCAGCTGGTTGCGGACGCGAACAAGGTCAACTAACAGAATGGTGCTTCCTCCACTTCGACTCCACCCACTGCCTCTTCTGACGAGGAAATTACCATACAGCTGGAGCACAACATATAAGAAGCGCTACTTTGCCTACAGAAGACAACGTGTACAACTGTGTCGGTGTCGTTTCTTTGCTTTCATTCGCTGGGCTAACTTATGTCTACGGCGCAAGTCAAGTCGAGTCACTTGCCAGCCTTCTTCTGCAACTCGCAAGACATGCACGCAACGCAGTTCGCTGTGAATCGCTTTCATAAATCGCTAATACAACCTAGTCCATAATATACCTAGTCTGTGCCTCTGGAGTCGTGCTACCTAACCAGCTTGGCAGACGTGTAGGTATAATAATATCAGACTCAACGTGTAGCGATGCATAATACTGGTGAATGAAGAAAGAAGCCCCCCTCCCCCGACGTTTAGGTGATAATAATATCAGACTCAACAACGTGTAGCGATGCAAAATACTGGTGAATGAAGAAAGAAACGCCCCCCCCCCCCCCCAGAAAGACGCCCATAGCCTTAGGTACCTTTGTACATTGCATACGTACATTGCGACGATGGTGTAATCCAGTTATGGTATTGAGTTATGATACAGTTATATATGGAAAGCACAGTGTGAGTAGCAGTTCCATTGCGGCTACTTTGGAGCAGCGGAGGTTGTGTATGGGAAAGTGGCCAGAGGACAAATGTCAGTTAAGAAACGGAAAACACACTCGGAGGAAGGCCTGCAATGGGGGGGGGGGGGGGGTTAATGGCGGATAACGATCGACTATTGGATGACCGTCTTCACAATGGCTTTGGCCAATTGTGGAAACAATAGTGACTGCTTGGGCTGACCTGTTTCCCACACTTCAGCTCTATTTGCTCTGCTGATCCACTCTTAGGCTAGCGTGTTGCAGTACGGTTGCGTCTACGTGTAATTATTACAGCGCTCTCTTAGCCTTATCGTAACTTCTTGACACTGGCCACTCTAACGTACGCAGCTGCAGGACTTCTGACGGAAATGGATATGACCTACTTTTAAACGTGCGCAGCGTCTCTCGCAAGTTTGAATCGTTCTGGCTAGCGTCGTCTCTCTCTTTCAAGCTGACTGGCAAACCAACCTTTCAAGCTGACCATTCTGGATTCCTGGCTGGAATCCAGAAGTACTTCTACTGCCAGACGTGCGTGAGGTGCTGTATTCAATGCCGGCAACGCCCAGTGATGGAATAACATCTCACTCAATGCGAATTACAGATCGATGGAAGGCCATATTATTATGGCCTGCTCTGAGTTACATGGCTACTGCGCTGCCAGAAACCAGAGGCGCCAGGAAGCTGGATGGTCAGGGTCAGATCCAGCTGGGAGGTACATAGTAACTTCACTCTTTTATTAGTGTTCGGTCCAAGTACAGTAGGAGATGCACTCCTTCAACGTATGCTATGAACCTGTAAGTACTGCAAATGTTGAACTGTCGCACGATTGTACACTGGTTTCAGCAATGCCATCAGCTACCACTGCATGGAGTGGAGTGCAGCCAGCACAAGCAAGCCAGACTGGATGCGGGAGAACCAGTGTGCACGTTATACCACTTTTTCAAGTCTTATACCTTACTTATACTATACCACCCCCAAATTTCGGTTGTTATACCTTACTTATACTTATACCAGCCCAAAATTTTAAATTATACCTTACTTATACTATACCAGTCCCAGATTTCGGTTGTTATACTATACCTATAAGTATAATTATACCGGTAAATTTATACTTATACCAGACTACTGGCCGATTTTAAATTTATACCATGTGGACGACAAAGTTCACTCCAGGAAAGCAACAACAACTGTAGCATGTTGCATACAATTGGACTTCCTTTAGACCAAATGGCTCATATCTTGCTAAGGAGTATATTTGGATGAGACTTTGTCTATTTTAAGCCCTTTTGGAGTGCAATACAGTTCAAAATTTCGTTGCGTATCATTCAGTGTGATGGTTTTATACCACGTTTTATACCACAAAGTATAAGTTAGGTATAAAACTATAAATTATACTATACCAACCCCAAATATATTCCTTATACTATACCAATACTTATACCATGGTTGATTTGGTTAATTATACCTTACTTATACCTTACCAAAGGCTAATTTAGGATGTTATACCTTACTTATACCAGGTATAAGTAAGGTATAATGGTATAAGTATAATTTGCCATGGTATAACGTGCACACTGGGGAGAACAGAGGACCAGAGAGCAGAATGGACTTCGTGGACAGGATGTCTTGATGTAATTGCTACCTAGGCAACTGTTCCTACAAATTTTATGTGATGATGTTTAGGTGTGGTGTGAGTGGGAGAAGATCAAGAAGACTGACCCAGCTGTGTCTGAGCACTTCCAGAAGTACACTTCCACCAGGGGACGACAATTATGATTCCCTGGCAGAGCGGGAATTACCAGACAAGATTGCTGAGGGTAATCTGTGGGCTGTTGGTTGATCGACATGCAGGTCCCCAAACACCTGGGGGAAGCCATATTTGAACTTGAATGGGTGTCGCACCGCTTTATACCAGCGCATACATGTCAAACATTTTGCTAACGAGCAAGTGTGACTGAGGCTTTAATTGAGTCTTGAGTCTTAACTGTTTAGCCGAGTCTAAGTCATATGGGTTTAACCCTTTGTGAAACACACCGCTTTCAGTAGTTTGTTTCGTGAAACATGTATAGGATGGGCACACACATCAACAGACTTGCCAACCTCCCATTATAGCGACCCCGTTAACAAATGTGCAGTGGTCCTTCCGATTGTGTGTGTGTACGGCGGCGTGTACGAATTCAATTCAATCTAGTCCCAGAGGAGCTCAATCTCGCCGCCCAATCAGCAGCAGTTATAATGGTAGCATTAGAGGTGAATTCTCTGTTGTTGGCACTCCGCCCCGACGAAGTCGGCGGAGAGCAGTAGGCAACCGGAGGGAACAAGGTTTCTACGTGCTCGCTTAACTTTCGATAGGAGTAACCGATTTTGAAACGGTTTTTTGCGTTCGATAGCCCTGGTGGATGCGCAGGCCGCGTGCTATATGAGAAAATTCCGGTAGTGGGAAAATTTTTTGAAAATTCAAAAATTCAAATTTTTACCAAGTAAAAATCCGTTATCCCACCGCCATTTTGGCTACACTTGATCAAAATTCACCGTTTTTGGATATGTTGTAGCCCTTGGTGAGGCGGACTTGGGAAATCAAAAATTGGAAAATTTGGACGCGGCACGGCCGGGTTACGGTAGATTCAAATTTTGAGAACCCGATTCCGGCCGTTCAAAAAATCATATCTCGCGATTTACTGGGCGGATCGGGCTGAGATAAAATTTCCGGCCGGCGTCTGGATGTGCTCTTTCATTTAAGACCAAAATCGCCGAAATCCATCAAGGGACTCGGGAGTTATCCGGTGACAAAGGGTTTCCGTCCGGGACCAAATTTGGGGATTTTGGGATTTGGCCTGTTTTTTCGACGAAACGCGTGGTTCTACCGGGAAACGGACACCGCCAATCGATTCTACGCTAAAATCTGGTCTGGAAACATAATTTTCGGTTTTTCGAGCTACCGTAACCCGGCCGCGTCGAATTTTTGAATCCCTGGCCGAAATTTTCAAAATCGAGATGACAGTTGGTTCGGGGGTTTTCGGGGTCCGGGAGTTTGAATTTCGCGTTAGTTTTGCAATTACTGTTCACTTTCGACCCTTTTCGGATGGTTTAGGGTGGGTTTGTGGCAAAAATTTGAAATGCCGGGGTAGTATTGAGGTGTAGCGCGGTGTAGCGGGACCGTCGAAACAAGTTCGGACCAATAGGTTTAGGTCCTTTGACACCGGCTGTGTGCTTGCGAGCGCTCTTGGAGATGGCGAGCGCCATTATTGTTGGTTTGAAATGCCGCGGTGGTGTCGCCCTTCTGTGCTTAGTGAAGTCGGCCTCCTTGCCTGTTTCAGAAGCGCCAACTATTAGCGCGCTTCTTTCCCGCTCGGTGCACAGATGCGTCCTTGTATGCGCGGCTGACCATTTGCCAGTACATGGTCGTCGTTGACGCGATGAAATCGCCGCGCGTGTGTGCCTCAAGCTGATACGCCACGTAGCATGCAATGAGCGAGCGTAGGTCAGACGCGTTTTGATTGGCCGTCGGAGTAGGCGTGGCTTAGCTGCTTGTTGTCCCTTGCACCATTCCTCCGCGGAACGCGGATTTAGTCTTTATCTGTCATCTTCTAGAAGTCTCTTGTGGAGGTACAGTTCGAAGATGCGGCTCAGTCGTCGTCTTTTGCTTTGGCGTAGTGTAGTACCTTCTAGAAATAGCTGCGGCGCTTACGCCTATCGGCAGCGGGGTCAAATTCGGGATTGTTGCGGCGAACTTAGTGTGTTCTGTGTGAAGTGATGACTGTTCGCCTCCTTGCGAACTCGCCGCCAAATTCGCTTGTCGTTTGATAGCTTTGTGCGGCGCGCGCGCGTGTAGAATTGTTGTCACAGAGTGAGCGGCGGTTGTAATCGAGCATTCTACCCAATTTAGGGTAAATCGTGCGACGCGGCGAGACGCCCATTCCTCTCCCCAATGGGACCCACTGTGTCCTTTGTGACAACCCTCCCCCCTCTCCCAAATAGACAAGGATGAGGCGTCGCTTTCCCGAGCTGCAGCAGATATGGGTTGCCATTTGTAAAAGCCAAAGCCATAAACGGCGCGTCCTTTGAGAATTTGCGTGCCAAAATCTACCCCCCTGAGCTGAAATTGGGCAAAACTGACCTTCAAAATGGCAAAATTTCTTTCCTTGACCTCGAATTTGAAATCTCTGAGGACAAGCTTAAGGAGGTTTACGTCTAAGACAAAACAGAAAGTTTCGACTTCCGTGTGATAAAATTTGCCCATGTCACTTCCAATTCCCCCAGCAACTTGTCATATGGCACGTTTTATACCCAGTTGGTACGGTACTCTAGAATATGCACCAACAAAACTGGGTTTTGGAGCAAAATTCGTCAGTTGCAAGAGTTTATGCTAAATCGCGGGTACTGTAACAGAAAATTGTTCAAAAACCTCTGCCGATTTTATGAAAACTATAGATTGAACCTTCTGAAATACGGAATTACTTCTAAGAAAGAGTTTGTGGGGTGTGCGGTAGAAGTTGTGTGTGTGTATGTGTGTGTGTACAGGTGTGTAGGTGTACACCTCAGTACCGTAAAGTTCAGCTTCAGTGGGTGGTTTAAGCCAATCGGCGGAGTGCCACGTTGACACTCGCGGAGTGTCACGTTTAACTAGTGGTACAGTGGTCTTCGCGGACAGCTGACAGACGACGCACTGTATCGCCATTCGCCTTTTCGGTCGGCAGTCGGCGGCGAAGACTAGAGACTGCGGCGGGAGGACGGCCCAGCTGAGGTAACGACGACTGGCAAACTCTGGCGGCTAAGGTAAAGGATAGCTGATATTTGTCCTCCTGCGCAGTTTTCTGTTGCGGTGCGTAGCGCAGTGCGGTTTGATTACATAGTTGGCAATTGTTGGCGCTGCATGTGTAGGCAATTGGACCGTCCTATTTCCAGCAAACAATTATGATTTAAATGCGCACAGCGCTGACTGTTGTTGCAAAGTTGCGCTGTATTTTGTGTAAGATCACACAAGCACACTCATGCAAGGTTAGTTTGCGTTCTATGGCAAACATGTCCATTTGCGGCACCTAGGCTGTGCCTCTGGACTCTGGAGTCGTGTTACCTAACCAGCTTGGCAGACGGGTGGGTGATAATATTGTCAGACTCAACAACGTGTAGCGATGCAAGATACTGACGAATGAAGAATGATGGCCAGAATCACGGTGCGTGCTACGATTTCCTTAAACGGTTTGGTCGGCCGGGGAAGAACCATGGTTCCACTTGACTGGAATGCAGAGAATTGGGTCCACCAAGAAGAGAGTCTGGTTGAATTGAAATGTGCTCTCTCCAACGAGAGGTTGGTCTCGGTACTGCTCGGTGTAGTAGAGATCCTGAAGGAGAAATGACTCGGACCCTCTGTTTGATAGTCTTATTCCTTGGGGATTATGGCGCTGATTCAGAGCCCCATCGTCGTCGTCTAACGACTAACACACATGGTCACGGTGACCAATAGAAACTCATTTTAGTTTCAATTTCAGTTTCTGTTAAAATTATGATGCTGACCGAGTTTCAGTTTCAGCTTCAGTTAAAATTATGACGCTGGCCGAGTTTCAGTTTTAGGTCTAGAATGTCGCCATGAGTTATTTAAGCCTATGTTTGAGTGCTGCATTTTGCGGACTCGAGATCAATTTTGGACTTTCGCTATTTTCAATAGTGTTTTAGACGAATAATATGATGATTATATAAACTAAGCCTTTATTTTGATATCGAAATATTGGGTCAGTATGTGATGAAAATACGCTAAGGTTCTGCAAAATCCCAACCTTACATAACTGAAACTAAGCTGTGCTGTGGGTTTCAGTTTCAGTCTCAGTTATGGCGTCGGCGCGGCGCCAGTTTCGATTCAGTTTCAGTTTCAGTTAACTGATTGTAACTGAGACTGAAACTAGTTTAAGTTTCTATTGGCCACCCTGCTAACACATCGCTGCTGAACTCTTCGGCGCTCAGGCACTGGTCGCTAGGAGGTTTTACAAGGCTCATCGAAAGAATACACCTACATAATATGTATGTACGCACTACGCACACATTCGTAGCACGCACAAGTAGAGGATAGTTAGAGCGAAATCGCGCGCTGCCGCACATATAATCACCCTGCTGCTGCATAATCGCGGCAATAAATTCTTTTCGGGGAGGCAATTTCGGCGGCGCCTGGCGCACGCGCGAGAGAAACAGTATGGTTACCAATTTGCTGCACATCCTCCCATGCGAGACAGTTCCCGCCAAGTGCAGCTATTCCCACGATACGGTTATCACACAGCTGGTCTAGGAGATCAGTAATGACCGCGTTCACTATAATATGGTGTTTCGGCATGATACGACGCCATTCTGACCCAGTTGATTGCATCACATATCCGGTGGCCGTCTCGTCGGAATCGGACTCGCTCTATAACAAACAAACTGACACGTTTCTCTACTTCCAGATAAAAGCACGCCCGCCCAGAACTACCGTTTCCTAACCCAGCGATCTGTTACACATGTTACACACAGTCATACAATTTACCTACATACTATGTCTCCAGCCTGAACTTTCAACATACAAACCAGCAACAAACACAGCTTGTATAGTAGGAAAGTTTGTTTCCAACAAGTCAAGCAGCGCGGGGAGTTTTGGGTTTCACTCTCGCTACACAACAGTTGCAGCAGAGCTTCTAGCGTCAGCAAATGTATTGCTTTTGCCGTCCGGCCCTGTTTACTCCCCTAGTGCACGATTTTAGGTCGGTTCTTCGCACCACAGTGGTAGAACAACGACTTCGCGTCAATTGTATGTACAGTAGGTACCTAATGTTCCACGCAAAAGCTACATATTTCTATTTGGCGTTTGCTGAACGGTAGTTTTGACCGCATGCAATCCACTTTCACGCAATTGCACCTACTGTACGTGAATTGGTTGGTAGACACGGTTAGCACTACACAAATATTTTCAGAAATGAATCTGTTCTACGACGCGTTCTTCAAACAACTCTTCGATAGACAGCGGTTGATGACTTTGGGTGGACGCGTGATTCTGGCCTGTACGGCAAGGCATCATATCCGGGCCAAGCCTGGGTAGACAACGCCAGGCGCGCCTACAGGAATAGCCCAAGTGCGCTACTGCGCACAAACGATAGCGAAGACATGCCAGAGCACTAGAAGAAGATCCCAGAGGACGATCAACAGCTTCTGTGTCCCTGTTGTTGGACGCCATTAGAACGGCATTGGGGAGCGACATGTACTTCTAAAGACCGTATACTTTGTGTCTGAGGCGGCGCTGCCGGCGCCTTTCCCCGACATGCTCTGGGCGTGCAATCACAAGCCCTGTCTTCTCTGCCGAGGTCTGTCTATGCGCCAGCATCAGTAGGACTACGACCATTTCAGACGAAACCCTGTCTCAACGGTTGGTGAGTTGTGACTTGGTTCACATGCTGTGGAGCTTGCGAAACCTCTGGAGCACTTTTGGGCCTGATTGTGGAGGGAGAGTGGCACTTCTGGGGGGCAGAAGCTATATACACCACCACCATCAAGAGCATCGTTCACTGGAGCGACTCCAACGTTGAGGACGAACTCTGCAAGCGAAGGGCCATCCATGGAGGACCGCGCTACCAGGTGGGATGTGCCTGCGGCCGATGAGGCGCCCAATTCCGCCGACGTCTCCCCTGCTCCATCCTCACCACTGGTCTTCAGAGACGGTTTCCTCGCCTCTGACTGTTGGCGCCGTACCTGCTGAAGATCCGGCTGGAGACCAACAATAGGACCTGCGCGGACTCTGCAGTGTTCTAGACGTTCAGACTTGATGATATTGTACTGTAAGCGCGCTCGCAACAATAGCACTTGTCTGTAATCGCTTCGCTTCTGTTCGTCTGTCCCTCTCGCATCCCCCTGTGCTATCGTGAAGAAGGGAATCCTCCACGAACTTCAAAGACAAAGCGGCGCGCCGGTGGAAATGATGCAATTAGAAGGCAGACCATTCACCCTACGCAGCACCATCCGACTTCCGACCCCGCGCGCCTGCCCGAGTGGCAATAAGCCATAAAATGAATGAGCAGGGGTCACTACAAGGCTAAGCAGGGCGCGCCTGGAGGTAGGGAATAATTAGCCGAACCGAAGAGGTCAACAGACGAGATAGTTGTAAACGCCGCTTTCGTGCGCTCGAGGCTGCGAGTCCACTCTCTCATTTTCTGCCTTTATTTGTGCTCTGAGTTTCCTTGCTAAGACTATCCGCATCGCAAACCTAGTTAGACAACAGAATGTTTCGTACTGAGCAGTCGGGCACCTGGCTGAACCAAAGGTATCTAAACCAGGGTCAGTATGGATCAGTGTCCCTGGTCACGCAGCACAATACCAAAGCGGTCGTCAAGTGGTCCAAGCTCACTTCCGCCTGGAGGCGGGAGATTTTCCGCAATGAGGTAGAAATTCTGCGCCGACTACCGAAGCACAATTTCATTGTTGAATACATGGACTCGTCTGATGTGAACAATCTTTCTTGTGTAACTATCGTTGGTTTTACGAGTTCTGCTCGGCGTGGCATACATATTCTTAGACGGTGATCTACTCTAGTCTGCTATTCAGAGCGCGAGCATCGGCAAGATACTCATGGAGTTCGCCTCGGGGGGCAATCTCTACCAAGCTATTCTGTAACGCTGCGGTTCTTGCTATGAGTGTGAGAAAGTGTGAGCTCGCTTTGCAAATGTTCTGTGGGTGTGTTGTACTCACGATGACAAACAGCTGTTCAGAACCATTGTGTTGAGTTAACAAACGAACAAAATGAACTCACACACAGAATTCTGTTAATCACTGGAACACTGACAAATGCATCATGCACAACTGTTGAAGTCTGAAATGTTTAAACAAAATTCGCGAATTATTCTCAAACGAATTCTAACGAAATTTGAGAATTAAACTTAAGAAATTAAGGAAATTCTAACTGAAATAGAATTATGACGAAATTTTACGACTACTACCGTGCCTAGCAGCACCATACTACTCACAACGACAACTCTGTAGTGAATGGTGGCACTGTAATGCGTTTTTGTGCGAAATCAGATGTCAGTCACTCCTTAGTGCTTAGAATGTACTGTGCAGTCGATATTTTTGTGATGTTTTTCGCCCACCCTCAGGCGGGCGAGACTATACGAGAGCTCGGTCCATTAACAACAAGACTCTACTTCCTTTTTCAACTGCGTCTTTTTGATGCAACTTTTATTGGTGACCTTTTAGTTTGGGGTCCCCCTTTTTGCAAACGGACCTTCCTGACGGCAAACGTTCCACGTCTTACGGCAAAAGTTCCAGCCCTTACGGCAAAAGTTCCCATCAAGATATATGGCAAACGGACCGTAGGCTACGGCAAAAGTTCCCACTTTTACGGCAAACGGACCCTTATGGCAAAAGTTCACCCAATCCAGTTTACGTCATTCATAAGGCACCATTGCTCCTGTTATCTTGTTCTAAGAACCGCTTCTACGCGAACTATGGAGGTACTTAGTGTTGCCTAAACAAACAGCCGAAATCTATACGCTAGGCACTGTTCTAACAGCCGCATAACTAGTATAATACCTACAGCACCTCCGTTATTCTAAAAAAAGATAATCCTGCACAATGCTCTGGTTCTTGAAGTCCGAGGTGGTCCTGAAGTCCGAGGTGGTCCTTGACATTAAAAAGCTATCAAATTGGCGTTCACTTGATTAGCAACGTGCGCATTGACCGTCCTACAGGATCAGCGCTATCGGTGCTGTCGTGTCCCATCCCCAACTGCCATCACGGAAGCCTGGAGATCTCAGAAGAGCTTCTGAACCACGTGAGGGGCTACACAATGTGGAGGAAGTGGAAGGTTTTTCTCGCCTGGCCCCCCCCCCCCCCCCCCCCCCCCCAACACCCAAAAACAATTACGTCTGCTACCCCGCACGCCTTCCAGGGGAGAATGTCGACTTCACTCGCGGGACGGCGAAAGGTCGGAGCAGTATGACTTCGCGCTACTCCAAAAGGTAACCTCGCCTTACATAGCTCCCCAACCAACCGGTCTACTTCCTGATTTTTGCCCGAGATCAGCATAACGAGCGACACCAGTCGATTGATCGCTGCTACCTACCTATACACACTGTGTCTATTATTGGGTAAAGTGCTGCAGAACAAAATGGACCTTCCTGGCGTGCGCGGATCGTTCAAAGTGCAATTTGTCTATAGAGGCAGTTTATTCGTCGGGCGGATTCAAGTTGCGCCCTTTCAAGCTTGTAGAGTAAGAGGGTTTGTTTCCAACAAGGCAAGCAGCGTGGCGAGTTTTGGGTTTCACTCTGGCAACACAACAGTTGCGGCAGAGGTTCAAATGTCAGCAACTGTATTGCCTTTGCCGTCTGACCTGTTCACTCCCCCTCGTCTGCGATTTTCAATGACTGCGTGTCACTTGTATGTGCAGTATGTTTTGCGCTAGAGCTAAATTTTTGGCACTCCGCTTTGCAAAAGCAGGAGTGCTATAGCGGGCGTCGGATTGAACAGAATCATCTTAACAGCTTTTCTCGCGCTACACAAATCGGATCGCCAAGCGGTTTTTTGCGTTAGATAGGTTGAGTCGACGCGCAGGGTGGACAAGAAACTAGAATATTCCGGTAGTGGAAGAATTTTGCGAAAATTCAAAAATTCGAATTTTTACTAAGTAAAAAAAAACATCAGGGCACAACTTGCGCAAAAGTGGGCCGATTTTGGTGATTTTTGGATATGTTGTAGGCCCTTGGATGCTCTTCAGAGCAAACCTGGAACGGGGTCCGTAGGTGGTCCGACGCGGGAGTACGGTAGAAAATTTGAATTTTCAAAATTTTTTCCGGCCTTTAAAAAATCAGAACTCGAGTTTGCGACGACGGATCGTCGCCAGACTTCTAACCGGCCTAGACATTGGTATGGCCTTTTGATCGAGACCGAAACCGCCGAGATCGCTTTTGTCGTTCGGGAGATCTGCGGTGACAAAGGTGCCGGGTCCCGAGCGGAAAATTCTGAATTTTGACTTTAGGTCGAATTTTGGCTTGGAAAGCATGCCTTTAGCAGTAAATTGATAATCGCAACGTGTTCTACGTCAAAAGTTGGTCTAAACGAAGTGTCTTGACTATTTTGAGGTACCGTATCCTGGCCGCGTCGAATTTTTGAATCCTGGGGTCAAATTTTCGAAATTGAGTTTTCGCTTGTTTCGGGGGTTTTCGGCGACGCTGAACACGAATCCGGTGTTTGTTTTGCGATTTTGGGCGCCTTTGCGCTCATTTCGCAACCCAGCCGGCCAAAATTGGGTCCTGGGGTCGAAATTTCAAAATTGAGTTGACAGTTGTTTCTGGGCTTTCTGACACCGCAGAACACGAATCCGGCGTTTGTTTTGCGTTTGAGTTTCATTTACCCTGCTTTGGGCGTCAGAACACGCCACAAACATGCCCAAACTTGACCGAACATGTTCAAACTTGTCCAAATATGTCCAAATATGTCCAAACATGTTCAAGCTTGTCCAAACACGTTCAAACACGTCCAAACTTGTCCAAACTTGTTCGAACATTGTCGGCGACACTGAACACGAGCCTGGCGTTTCCGTGAAGGATTATTACCGAGTGGTGAGACGCGAACAGTCTGCTTTGCTTTTAAACAAGCGGAGTGCCACCCTGAAGGTCCCCTTCAGCGTTCAACTAGTCTATTAGTAGTGCTGATGGCGTGCAGTCCATTTGCATGCAATTTCACCTACATGAATTGGTACTTAGATACTGCTAGCACTACACAAGTATTTTTGGAAATGAATCTGTTCTATGATGCATTCTTCAAACAACTCTTCGATCCACAACGGTTGAACCCAAGATTCTAACCTCTGCGGTATCCAAGTCAAGACCAAAGCAACAATTGGGCAGACAACGCCGGACACGCCTAGGGGAAAGACGCCATTGTCGCCCGCTCTCAAAGCGATGGGAGCTGCAAGATCGCGCGTCGAAACAGGACGATTCACAACTCACTGACCGCCACGCCATGCAGGGGTGACCATAGAAACTGATTTAGTTTCAGTTTCAGTTTCAGTATCAGTACCAGTTTTCTTTCTAGTTTCAGTTTCAGTTTCAGTAAAGAATTTGCTTGAGTTTCAGTTTCGGTTACCGAAACTGAGTTTCAGTATTAAGTACGCTGTTCTCGGCTGTAAAGCGCACGTGCAATCTCGCATGGATGCGTTGCTGCGTTGCTGATTACCATACTTAAGGTGCATTCAAAGTTTTTTCGTCATTGTCAATCAAGCAAAGTGCCGAATCAACCTAAGATGAACCAAACATACGCCTCTGAAACTGAAACTAGTTTTAGTAGTGCGCACTGAAACTAGTTTCAGTATTGCACTATTACTGATTCCTTTCGTGGAGTTTCAGTTTCAGTTTCAATATGGCTGACCATTTTAGTTTCAGTTTCAGTTTCAGTATATTTATAGAAACTGAAACTGAAACTAGTTTCAGTTTCTATGGTCACCCCTGACGCCATGTACTGTTTCTGCTTTCTACTACACTGTGACGCCGATGAGTTTTGACAGCAAACGCTCGGTGTAATGGTTGCCAATCCATCGGCGGCGTCATCTACTAGCTAGCGAGTAAAGATGTCCACCTACGAAGGTCAAAGAATTACCTGCACATTTCGGCGGCAATGGAGCGCCAATTCAGCACTGAAATCGGATGCAAGACCGGCCATCACGTACAGGTACATACACTTGCTCAGAACTGCAACTAACGTTGTAGTTTGTTCAATAGGTTGAATAGATACTGTTTGTGGTTGCATTGCCAAGGTGGCAGTACAATTCGAGTGCCCCCAGCATTGCGTCATGTTCTGCTTGCTCAACCAGCTTACGACTGCTCCAGATCCACCTGCACAGCAGTGGAATGACAATCGCTACAGAGGACAGCTTCCCAGCGGCATTCGAAACACTGAAGGGGGAGGCAACCAGCAGCAGGAGCAACAAGCCTCGAGTTTCACGTGATTGCGCTGAGCGCTCCCAGTGATCAAATGTGGGTGAGGTGATGGCTGACAACGTCAACTTCGTCCCACAGCAACGACAATGACGAGAACGTGCTCCACGTAGGCTGGCTTCCTCCGTCATGTACTTTTACCAATTGCGATATGACAAACATGTCCGTCCCCCACATTGTAGATTGGCTCGTGGGCACTCGCGACGCGGACGACGTGTTCTCGCTGCTGAAGAGAATTCAGTCAATGGTGGCCCAGAAACAAGCAACCATTCACTGTAGTCTTCTACTTCAAGGAGAATCGACTGGACGGAGTCGTGCACGTTTCGATAAGATTTCAAATTCGGTTGTAAATTTTCGTGCTGAGTTGCTGAGTTTATTTGGCGTAGACCAAGATAGCGTGAAGCCGCGTATCACGGGCGTAGGCATACGTGTAACTTGGGGGGGGGGGGGGTAGTAAACGCTGTCCCTAGGTACACGCATGGTTACCATTGCGTCCAGAGAATCTACGCGTTGATCTGTGCTTGCTCTCAATCGACAGTTGAATCTTCCGGTCGCTGAGCTTTGTCGGCACGTACCTAGCCACTGCTGGGACGTAGCGCCGGGCTAAGGCATTGCAAGCTCTGAAGACGACGAACAGCTTCAGAACAGTGCAGCTGCTCTCCACTGACGCCGTAATCGACGGTTCGCCTAATAGACAGCGACGCATTCATTTCGCGCAAAATCGTGAAAGAAACTAAACTTGACAGGTGGACGGTAGACGTTTTTGACAGTGTTTGCCTTCTCATCTCGTACAGATGATGATTGCAGGTGAGCTAGCGCCGCTTCGTTATTGTGAAGTAGCCGCCATCGTTGGCTCTGCTGAGTCGCTGACACCTGAGGGCGACTTCGACGACGAGAATTTTCACCGCAGTGCGCAGCGGAGGACAAATGTCAGTTATTGGCTGTTTGCGCGGCTTTGCGAAAATGGAATTTTGCGGCAACAATTGACCTAATTTCGACTGAGGAGACATTGTACTGAACTGATGCTGTCGTAGAACAACTTCCCAGGGAAGTAGAACAGTTTCCCCAAGGGGTAGAACAATTTCACACTGAAGTTAAACGGTGATCGAAACGAGCCATGAATGGCGTACCGTTGCCCCCTCCCCCTCTTCCGCCTTTGAAGTTACCACGCCGCTCCTCCCTGTCGCCTGAGGAACTCTTTCTCTACACGACATTCGACGTCGGCCGATTGGGCCCTTCCCACAGTTCCCCCCTCCACGCTCCTTCGTGCGACTGCAAGTGACCGCTTGCACCTAGTATAGGTAACTCGTTTCCGACCTGAGGCTACATACCATCCCCCCCCCCCCCCCCCCCCCCCCGACTTGCGATCCACTTGATAATCGTCGCCTACAAAAACTCGTGTCATACGCATACTCGAAGTCTTTTGTCTCTCAGTGTTTCGCCAGTATTCTGATCCGCCACTCGTAACTGTTGCGTGCGCCTTTTGCCAGCCACCGTCTTCTGAATCGAAAGTGTAGTTGGAGTTTTGGAAACGAATCAAAAACCTAATTGAACGGACTTAACGCCACAAATCGCACCAAGTTGTTGCATTAGGACTGGAGCTGCTCAACACTGCGCAGAAGATCTACCTTTTCTAGCAAGAGCGAGGAGCTGGCGCTGAAGAACATCAACTGCGGCGTGGTGCACCCTTCGCGTGGCATGTTCCTTCAAGCCAAGTCTGAGAACCAGCTGAAATGGCCGGCCACCTTTCTGGAGTACGGTAGGTCTTCCAGATCTTCTCAACCACGTCGGGCACATTATGTGGATTGTGTGATTTCCATTGTGCAGTTCGTGCGTGCAGTTTATCGCTGTTGTTCTAGCCTTAATGCGCGTTTCATCGCTGTTGATTTGGCCCCTGCCATCGCCGACGCCGTGTTGTGTGCTTGTTGTGTACTTTTGCATTAATGCTTCCGATTCGGTGGAAATTGCTCCAGTTGAGAAATTGTTCTACCAAGCGAGAGGGGATGTTGTTCTGCTTTTTGGGAAATTGTTCTTCTCGGCTGTGATTGACAAATGTCAGCTAACAAGTGATGATAGCACCATTCAAGCTTCACCACTGCATTTACGTTACAATACACACCTACACGCCTTCTCTGCCAACACAAGACAATATTCAGACACAATATTCCGTTCCGATCGACACGTCAGTTGGTCCGTTGGATGAAGGCACACTAGTTGGAAGCTCTCGACGTGCCCTTTCATGGTCAGCAAACATTTTTCAACTGCTAAAATACGCACCACGGAAAACGATATTCTTTAGTTTTGCACAGGAATCTCTCTATATTGTTCGTGTGGCGACTACAGCGTCACTCTCTCACGTCATTCGAAGGCTCACCGCATGCTCTTTCATCCGCTGAGTACCTAACGTTTGTGGTGCGAAAGCAGAAAATTACAGTCAACAGCATTCGCACGTGAAGCGGCCGATTTCCAAACTGTCTTTTGCGTTGGGTAGGTCTAGCAGTTGGTAGAGTGGAAGACAAATGGGGCACGATGCGGGACCCTGTTGGCGTGGAATTCAAAAAATTAAATTTCAAAAGTACTGGAAAATGGGTTAAACAAGGTAGAACTCGAAAAAGTTGCATATAATGGTATATACTATTTTTTGATATGTTAATACCTACTCGATAGTGCCGAACACGGAAAAAAAACTTGGATCGCTGCGGGACCCATTTTGGCGCCAAATTTGAAAAATTCGCGATTTTTTCGCCCGGCCTCAGCCGGGCGACACCCTACGAGAGCTCGGCGTGCGTGCGTGCGTGCGTCCGTCCGTCCGTCCGTCCGTTACGCTCCTGGATCTCGACGTTGGAAAGTCGTAGAGAGACGATCTTGGGCTCTACGGATAGGTCTCGACTCACTGATCGGGTCGCTTGGTATGGGTCGAGACTCAAAAATTTGAATTTCGCGAGTTACAGTAACCCGAAGGTCCAAAACGCAAAACGCCTCTAACTCGCTCGTCTTACGTCGTAGAGCGGCGATCGACACGTCAGATGAAAGCTCTCGACGTGCCCTTTTATGCGGCTGCAAAAGTTTTGTCAATTACGCAAACACGCACCGCGGAAAACGCCATTCTCGAGATTTTGACGCAAAAATCGCTCTAATTCGCTCAACTTGCGTCGTAGAGAGACGAGCTCGAGCTTATTAAATAGCACTCGACTCAGTGATGCTTTGTCTCCTATCAATCGAATCTCAAAAATTTGAATTCGCGAGTTACAGTAACTCGAAGGTGCAAAAGCATAAAACGGCTCTAACTCGCTCGTCTTACGTCGTAGAGCGGCAATCGACACGTCAGGTGAAAGATCTCGGCGTGCTCTTTCATGCGCCAGCAACAATTTTTTTACATTGCGCAAACACGCACCGCAGAAAACGCCATTCTCGAGGCTTTACAGCTAAGATCGCTCTAACTCGCTCAACTTGCGTCGTAGAGAGACGATCTCGAGCTCATTAGATAGCTATCGACTCACTGATCATTTGTTCTCCCGTAGGTCGAAACTTAAAAACTTAAATTTCATGATTTACAGTAACCCGAAGGTCAAAAGCAGAATACGGCTTTGCTCACTCGACTTACGTCGTAGAGCGGCGATCGACACGTCAGTTGAAAGCTCTCGACGTGCTCTTTCATGGGCAGCAACAATTTTTTACATTGCGCAAACACGCACCAGGGAAGACGCCATTCTCGAGATTCTAACGCTAAAATCGCTCTAACTCACTCAACTTGCGTCCTAGAGAGACGATGTCGAGCTCATTGCATACCTAGCTCTCGAACGTCCTCTTTTATGCTCTGTCAAATGTTACTTTTTTAAACCGCTGTTTGAAAGAGGGATCTTCTTGCTCTAAATACCAAATCCCGGGCGATACCAATATTGCTATGCAATACCCTCTTGCGAAATGGGAGCTCGTAAAGCGGAGCAAAACGGGCGATGAGCTCTCGCACTCTCTGCAGAAAGAACGCAACTCTTTGCAATGTCAGTCAGAATGCAAACTCAACTTTTTGATACCGGAGCTTGTTGGCCCTTTTCCAACTTTGACGGGCTGCTGTGAGAGCTAGGTGGCAGCTAGAGCAGCGAGACCGCTTTTGTTGCTCCTTCCCAGATGTCCTCTATCGAATGACCATAAACGAAACTAGTTTATCGCTCAAGGGGACCTTCATAGAGGCACTCCGCTTGTTCCGAAGCAAAGCAGACTGTTCGCTCGTCTTACTACTCGATAATCAGCCTTCACGGAAACAAACGCCGGATTCGTGTTCAGTGTCAACGAAAATGTTCGAACAAGTTTGGCCCTGTTTGGTCGTGCTGGATAAGTTTGAACATGATTGGACAAGTTTGAACATGTTTGGACAAATTTGGACAAGTTTGAGCATGTTTGGACAAACTTGGACATGTTTTGGGGGTGTTCTCTGACGCCGAAAGCAGCGTAAATGCACCGCAAATCGCAAAACAAATGCTGGATTTGTGTTCTGCGGCGTCAGAAAGCCCAGAAACAACTGTCAACCGAATTTTAAAATTTCGACCCCGTGACCCAATTTTTGGTCAGCCGGGCACCGAAATCAAGGTGAAGGCGTCCCAAATCGCCAAACAAACACCAGATTCGTGTTCAGCATCGTCAAAAACCCGCAGCCGCCAAGGCCAAGACCTTCTCCCTGCTACCAAGACACCGATCTCGAAACTCCATCAAACCTTTTGGACAGCCGAATTTGTCAGTTTAATACTGAGTCTCCAGGAACACCTCTGACAAACTGACACCAACTGAAGACCAATTCGGTCTTGCTAGTTTATCTCGCCCTAATTCGGGATGGCGTGTGCGGCTTTGCTCTTTAAGCTGACATTTGTCCTTCAATAATCGCGGGACTCTCCGCGTCTCTCTCTCTCTAGGCTTTACTTCTCTGCCCCTGTATACCAACCATATACTTTAAACAGGGAGGAGGCTGCCGCGAAGTCCGATTGTAGCTTGGCTTGATTTGGATGGGGGGGGGGAATTGAAGTTCAAAAGTGCCGTGTTGAAGGCACGGCCAGCGCAATTACAAGATTACAGGATACTACACACTCTGACTGTTCACTTTGACTTTTGGTTGGCACATCGTCTGTTAGGCCCGTCTTGACGGAACTTGCTCTTCGACCATCGGGCTGCCCGGTTGGTGGGTCGTAGTGGGCGGGGTGTCTGGGCTAGATGACGAGCCAGAGCGAGGCGCCACGCTTTTGTATGCTTTGTTGTTCTTGCGCATGATTTTACACCAGACTCCAAATTTCACCAAATTTCACCAGGGTTCCGAAGTTCACCAAAATACGAAGTGACGAAGTGACACAAGCGAATGATACTTTGTGACCTACGTATGCGTCTGTAGGCCACGCCCCCCTCCCCTGCCCCTTCGATCGTTTGCGTCGCTGAATGGCTGGATTCTCTCACGTGCCCCCCACCCCCCCCCAAGTTGTTGAATACACTGTCGGCAAGTACCCCGCGTATGACAGAGGTGCGCCCAGCGACGAGAAATACCTATCGGCTGCTCCGTTCGGCTGACAAGATATCTTTCGAAACGCCCGCCATGTGCGTAGTAAGCGATGCCGTATTACTCAAAGCATTTCTGCTGTAAAGGGAGGCGGGGGGGGCAAGAAGCAAGCTTAGAACGCGTTCAAGAACGAATGAAAGAGCGGTTCACTCAACAGCTGGCAGCGATAACACGAGTCGTTTCCACTTTAAGCGGTTGTTTTCGTCTGGTGTCCAAACGCTAGACAAACTGAGCAGTAGTGTGTGTAGCCATGAAGCAAGTCTGTTACTTCTGGCTTGCAATGTTAGTCGGGTGCTATTCAAAATGCCGGCGAAAACAACATATTTATGATTGTAGTTGGCACAAGCTTGTTGCGTCTGCCGACGTCTCTAGTTCAAGAAAGTGGAGTCCGTCGCCTTCACATACGCAATACGGCCTTAGCTTCAATTGAACTAGCCGTTCCTTCCTGTTGCAGAAGAATTCCTGAGATCTGAATAGCATGGAATGTAGTCGTCAATGGCCGTAATGTCCTGTTGCATGATCTGTCCTGTTCAAGGTCTGTCCGTTGCAAGGTCTGTCCTGTTGTGAGCCAACGACGCTGGTCGCCTCGCACGCGCGCCGCAACGTCCGTGCTGTTCATTGTCAATGTCTGACCTGTTGCAAGATTTGTCCTGTTGAAGGGTCTGTCCTATTGCAGGGTATGTCCTGTTGCAAGGCCTGTCCTGTTGCAAGGTCTGTCCTGTTGCAAGGTCTCTCCTGTTGCAAGGTCTGTCCTGTTGAAAGATCTGTCCTGTTGAAAGATATGTCCTGTTGCAGGGTCTGTCCTGTTGCAAGATTTGTCCTGTTGCAAAATCTGTCCTGTTGCAAGATCAGTACTGTAGTCAGGCCCGTTGACGGCCAAGCCCGGGACGCGTTTGGTACGCGATAGACTTCCCAACTACACGTATCGTACCCCAGTAAGCTCTATCAAGTATAAGAACAGTCAAGAGACTCACGGATAGGCGCTGTTCCAAGCAGTAGTCCGAATGGGTGTTTATTCTTGACCACAGCTAAGAATAAGCTAACTGGCTAACAAACGGCAGACTACTTATACCGAGATACTGGAATCTTAGATATGCATGGCATCCCTAATGGTGCCATGCTTACACGCCCCATTCAAACAAATGAGCCGTGACGCTAATGCTTAGAACCTACGATCATGTATCACTGATCACAATCACTGATTTCCTCGAACGCGTAGAACTGGGCGAACTTGAACGACCAGATGTCTTGATCGAACTTGAACGAACTGGACAATCTTGGACGACCGGAAGACTTGATCGACCTTGAACGAACCGCTTGACCGACCAGCTGACGAAACCTTAAACCTCACACGAGAAGTATTATACACAAGCGCGACGCCCACTTCTAGTGATCGAAGGACAAGCGAATCGAACTCCGCCCCTCACCTTAGTACTGTAAAGCGTGCGTCACGCGAAACTTACCCTACCTTCACCTCTCTTCCCTCATCCGTCCAACACTATCTCTCTCCGTGCCTGTCACCATCCTCTCCCCCTCTCATGAAAAGATTTTTCAAAGGGAAGAAAAGCAACTGCGCACAAGGCGAACGGGTAGAGACAAAGAAGAAAACGAGAGAAGTGAAGCAGGTATGAGAGGATCACTGATCATCAATCACTGATCGATCAACCACATCCAGTTAGGGGCGCTGTCGTAACCGGCCTCGTCGTAATCGTCGACCCCTTCGCCGTCCTTGCTTCCGTAGTGGCCGAAGAGGTTGATGTCCTTGGAGGCGATCTTGTGGTGGCCGCCACTGTAGCGATCCTTGTTGTCACCCTCGCTGCAGCCGAGGTAGTTGTCGGGCTCGGGACCGTCCCCACTGGTCTGGTACAGGCCGCATTCCGGGTGATACGCGTATTCCGCGCCGTCTTCAGGATCGCTGAATCTGGGCTTCTTCCAAGGGTAGTCCCGCGACGGATCGATCTCCTCTGGTCTGTCAGTGGATTCCACGAGAGGGATGTCGGCGGATGGAGACACCACGTAACCGAGCCAGGCGTTGATGTCTATTTCGTCGTCGTCCTCGCTGTCGTCCTCGTCGTCGTCCTCGTCGCTGTGGTACTTGTGTGTGGGCGCGGGAATCGACTCGGCGACGGCCGTGAAGATGTTGAAGCTGGACGACGATCCTCCCTCGTGCAGACCGGCACCGCTCAGCTCGTTTTCCGGCTCGCCCAACTTGACCCCCTCGGCGCCGCTCTTCAGCTCCCGTTCCCTCTGCCTGCGTCGTCGGCGACTCTCTTTGCGCTTGGCCTTGTTTCTGGGGCGTCGTCCCCGTCCCTTCTTCTTCTTGCTTGGGTCCACGCCTCGTCCGTCACTCGGCGCCTGCTGCGACTCTTCGATCCCCGTGGAAGACGAAGGGTCGTCCAGCCCAGCTCCGTCGTCTGGCTCAGCTCCCTTGTCGCTCTTGGGCGCCTCCTTCCGCTGGACACGCATCTTCCAGGCCTGCCGAGCTCGTTCCAGCTGATCGCCCTTCTGCTGTGAGATTGGTGGACCCACTCGTCCCCACATCTTCCTTCCCTTTCCGTGGCGGCGGGGCCCCTTGCGGCCGAAGGCGCCGTCGGTCACCAGCAGCTTGGCTTTGGGCTCGCAAGGAACGTCGGGCAGACGGAAGCCGTTGATCAGGAATTGGCCATCTTGGTACTCCAGCGGCGCAGCCGGCGTGTGCGTAGGAGCTGACGCAGAACTCTCGCCCATTTCAGCAGCCTGGGGAACCGTGTCGTCCTCGCACAAGCCGTTCTGCTGTCGCACCCCTGTCCCACCAGCGTGTCGGTTGGCCATCTTGTCGAGGGGTCGCTCCTGGGTACTCGACTTGGGCGCAGCAGTTCTTCTTCCTTCTCCTCCTTCTTTCTTCTTCACAGACGGCAACGAAAGATTCAAATAGAAAGTTGAAGAAGCTCGAGACAAACAGGCATTCCCCTTCTCCTCACTCCCACTCCCTTTATGAACCAATTTGGAATGGACGGAATGGCCTATGCTGCTGACAAAGGAATGAACCATATTCCCTCTCTGGAAAGTGGGCAATGGAATTCCTCGTCTCGGCTGACTACACAACTTCAAGCGGTGCAAACTGACTAGGTACCGTTCCCTACAGTTGATGCATTCCTCCTCGCTTGAGTCGTCATAATCGTTCAGGCAAGTGTGCTGCGGCACGATAATAGCCCCCGTCGTCGTCAATTCCACCACTCTATAAGGACCAGATCGTTGGGGCAACCCACAATTCTTGCCAACCGAAGGATGGAAGAGGTACACATAATCGCTGACGTTGATCCGCGGCATGCGACAGCGCTTAGCCAAGAAGTGACCCTGGTTATAGCGTTGCATACGCCTGCTATTTTCGCGCGCGGAACCCCAAGAGTGGATCAATCGCTCGACCAATGCCTCGGCATAGTCATCGTAGTTGTCTTCACTGAACTGTTCCGGATCGAAAACAGGTAGAGGGAACAAGTTCAACGGCGTCGCACAATCCCGCCCATACATGAGGAAGTATGGTGAGAATTTCGTCGACCGATGAACTGCCGTCCTATAAGCCAACAAGGCAGCGGGCAACAACTCGTCCCAACCAAAAGATGATTTGTACTCGTTGTGCCACTTGAGCAAAATCCGTTCCAGCGTCTTCTGAATTCGCTCAACTCCCCCCTGAGACCTAGGGACGTGAGACAAAGACGTCGTTGTCAAAATGTTGTGTTGCTGACAATAGGTCTGAACGTCTCGTCCTTCTAAGAGGTTCTTCGCCCTATCCGAATGGAACAGCGTCGGGAACCCGTGTCTAGCAACAACCAACTCCGCCAATGCCCGACAAACCTCTTTCCCCGTAGGCTCTTTCTTGAAGGGCTTAACTTCAGGCCAACGAGTTAACGCATCCATGAACACCAGGACACATGTGAACCCGTTCTTAGACTTCGGCACCTTGGCGATGTCCAACTCCACCCGATCGAAAGGCCGATAGATGTCAATGGGACGCAAGGGCGGCTCGATCTTTGGAGCGTCATTATACAGGTTACACTCGTGACACAAGTACCCGAAAGCGATACAATCGGCCCGAATTCCTGGCCACCAGACCCGATCCTTCAGAAGCGCGAAAACCCGCTCACCATGGAAATGGCCATGGAACTTATGCACGGCCTTCAAGAGCGACAATCTCAACCCGAAGGGAACCACTGGAACAATACGAGACCCTAACCGACGACACAGCAACGATCCCATCACCACGAACTTGTGCGCCGCTATCAGAAGAGCCCTCTGTGCTGCCCGATCGTTAGGAACCCTATCCGATTCCAAATAGTGGAGTAACCGACTCGTCTCAGTGTCCTCCAACTGTTCCTGACGAAACCGTTCCGGCGTCAACGACAGCAATTCCTGGCAGAATGGAGCGAACACGTGCGTCCGATATGCCGCAGTCTCAATGGCCAAATCGGCATCCTCCAAGTCCTCACTGTCCTCGTAGGTCATCAACGGAACCAATCTCGAGAGCGCGTCCGCAGCAGCATTGTCAGAAGCCGACTTGTGTCTCAGCTGGATGTCATACTCCTGCAGCAGAACCGCTTCCTTATAGATATGCTGCGAGTTCTTGGGAGAGTGGACCATTGGAATGAGAGCTTGGCAGTCAGTATAGACTAGAGTGGACCGGCCATCGATGTAGTATCGGAAATGACGTACAGCCCACAACAAAGCCATCGCTTCCAACCGAGTAGCCCCATACTTGCTCTGAGGACCCGACGTCCGTTTCGAAGCGAACGCTATCGGTTGTTCCTTGCCCTCCTCGTTCTTCTGAACTAGACAAGCCCCGAATCCCTGACTGGAAGCGTCGACATAGATGATGAACGGTTCTTCAAAGCGCGGATGGACCAGAAGAACCGGTGGCGATGTGATCAGGTAACAAAGCCGTTCGAAGGCAAACTGCTCGTTCTCCGTCCACTGCCAATCGGATTCTTTCCGGAGGAGATCAGTCAAAGGCAACGCCACCAACGACAAGCCCTTCACAAAGTGACGGAAGAAGTTCAACAACCCCAAGACCTGTTGTAACTGGTGCCTGTCCGTAGGCGGCTTCAGATTCTGAACCTTAGTGACATTCTTATCGCAAACCTGGATACCATTTGCTGAGATGGTATGACCGAGGTAATCGATAGACGTGCGGAACAGGAAACACTTCTTCGGCTTCACCTTCAGATGAGCTTTCTCGATCTCAGCGAATACCAACCCCAAGTGGTCAATCTGATCTTCCACAGACTCACTGTACAGGAGTAAGTCATCGACATACGCCTGTGCGAATTCGCCGATGTACTTTTGCAAGACAGTGTTGATCAACCGACAAAAGGAAGCTCCTGCATTCACCAGCCCAAAAGGCATCGACGTGAAATGGAAAGCCCCCTGCGATGGAGTGATGAACGTCGTCAAATCCCGAGAAGCCTCATCCATCAAGATCTGCCAATACGCACTCGAGAAGTCCAGCGAACTAAAGATAGTCGCCTTCCTCAAACTTGTCAGAAGCTGTCTCTGATCCGGTGGCCCAAAAGTGTCGACCTTAGACATCCGATTCAAGATTCGAAAGTCGAGACAGAACCTAATCGACTTGTCCGGCTTCACTACCAGGACAATCGGAGAAGCCCAATCGGACTGAGCAGGAGCTATGACTCCAAACTTGAGGTACTTCTCAATCTCCTTCTTGATGACCTCTTCCTGCGCCTGAGTCACCGATCGAGCCTTCTGCTTCACTGGCCTACTCCCAGGCAACAGCTCAATCTTGTGTTCCAACACCTGAGTGCAACCAATGTCAAACTCCGAATGGGAGAACACCGTCTCTTTATACCGGTGCAGAAGAGCATCCAATCGCTCATTCTGTCCACTAGTCAACAGAGACCGGCCAATCTTCAATCCCAACTGTTCCAGAGTCACATCCTTCTTAACGACCCCATCAGAGGTTACCCCTGCGTCGTACTGGCGACGGCGCTCCTCTGGAGTAATTATCTGCACCCCCTCTGGAGAAGAAACTCCCTCAACTGTCCCAGACACCACTGTAGCCAACTCTAGCAACAGCTCATCCTCCTCTCTGGTGGGAAGCAAGTCATTTTCCGCCAGAAAACCCGAGAAACAGTCCGAATCCAGAAACGCTACCGTATCTTCATGATGAAGGTACAACCAGGTCTCCTTCACGGGTTTCACAAAATGAACCCTACTAGGCGCCTCTATGGGACCCTGCTCAGCTGAATCACTCGACTCATCTCTCGTCAGCTTAGAAGACCCCTCAGGCCCCTTAGGATTGTCACCCCTCGAAGGCATGAAAGTTGGCAATGGAGAACCATCCAGATCCATTAGGTAGATCCCGAACTTGCACAGCAAATCGTTCCCGATCAAGATGTCCAGACCCATGTCTTTCATGACAGTCGCCCGAACGTCAAAATGGAACTTCTCTCTATACAAGCCACTCAGGGTAATCCTACCCAGCGAATTCACACTACCTCCCGAAGTACCAATAGGAGCCACCACCGGGGAGTACATCGCCGAGATATTCAGTTCGGACTCTTTGTAAAAGGCCAGCAACTTGTCTCTCACGGCTTCCGACACGCAGGTAGTAGTTGCCCCTGTATCAGCGATGGTAGCTAACTCGCCCCGACCCAAAAGCTCCACAGTCGGAATTTTCTCAGAAATGGGAGGCAGCCCGAGGAAGGAGAACCCCCTAGGATAGTAGAGGATAGGTCGCTTATCTGCCTGCACGCTAGGTTCTACCAATGACTTGGCGAACATCGCAGCATTCAACCGAACGTCACCCTCCATCTCAGGGAAGCCCGAACCATCCTCAGCCGAATGCACCACTCTAGCACTGTTGTAACCCGGTGCATATCCTCCTCTACCATTTCCCTGACTCCCTCCTCTGAAGCTAGAACCTCTCCAGTTCCCACGAGAAGAACCCCTGAAGTTACCACCCGAGGAAGAGCTCTGTCCAGACTGACCACCAGATGTCTGAGTGACCATCTGTTGGGTTCGAATGGCCTCCTGCTTGAAACACGTGGCATCAGTGTGACTGAGGAAGTTGCCAAAACCTCTTTCTCGACAATAAGTGCACACTCTAGCCGTACATTGTGCCCTCAAGTGGCCAAGCTGACGACAATTGTAGCACTCCTTCACCGAACCAGAACCCTGGAACAAAGGACGATTTCCGATCCTATCTAATCCCAAGTTCTGAGAAGGCGGTGGTTGGAATCTTGTCCCACCTGTCAAACCCCCCTGGGTAGGTCCCGAATTCTGCTGTTGCCCTCGAGGCACCCTATCTGAAGCGGCTTTTGGAGCTTGGGATTTCACATCTCGCTCACTCTCTTTCTTAGCCGCAGCCGTGAAGACCCCATCTACCGTCCACTCACTATCGTCTAGAACGGCCTGATTTGCTGGAAGAAGCGACTGATGAACGACAAATGCCTGACAAGACTCATAACGAGCCTTATTCTTGGCATTCTCCCGATGGCAGATCTGACCACAAGGACACACAAGAGCCTCTGTCTCTGGCACCACTATGGCACTTTCAGCGGTCCGGAACTCCCGCTCCATGATCGAACGCCACTGGTACACCGACTGGTAGTTCTGCTGACGCTTGCCCCAAAGCGACGCCATCTTGACTGTCCTCGTCCTCCTATCGGCGAAATTGGTAGTCAATCGATCGACAACCTGCTGATAATCGACCTTCACTTCCTCCGACATGGACATGAAGAACTTCAGGGCGTCACCCGTCAACAACTCCAACAGGTACTTGCGCTTGACAGCCTGGGGATAATTCTCGACAGCGATTCCAAATTCGACGAACCAGTCGGCGAAATTATCCCTGTCTAGGCCCGCGAACTTAGCCAAACCCGGCCTGGTATACGCCAACGTGTTCAATACCGTACCTAACCCGTTCAAGCCATCAGCGGCGATAGCTGTAGAAGAGAAAGGACCCGCCGAATCAGGCGGCGCCCGCGAGTGATTAAGAATCGCCTCCATCTGACGGCGCGACTCTTCTCTATCCCTATCCCTATCAGCCATCATCTGCTGCACAAGCTCCCGCTGCGCCAAATCCCTAGCTGTCCGCTCCTCGCGCTCTTTCTCGCGCTGCGCTTCACGCTCCTCACGCTGCACCTGCAATTGCATCTGCATCATCTCCTGCTGTTGCTTCTGCATCATCAACTGCATCTCCTGCTGCCGACGCTGCATCGCCGCTTGAGCCTCCTGCTGCTGACGCTGCAACTCCGTGAACATGGACACGATCTGAGGAGCCGGTTCCTGAGAGATCGACCTATCCGCCACCCGCTCAGAGGAAACACTGTCCCTATCACTATCTCCGAGATCGCCATCTTCCAACCCCTGCGCCTGCCCGCTCTCGTCCAGATTCAGCTTCTGAGAAACCTTCTCTTCCGGAACCTGCTGTCTCACCGCCAGAACCGAAGGATCCACCCACCCATAGTCGACGTTCTCATCGACCAAAATCTCATCCGTCGTCCGTCTCTTAGCGAGGGACACCGGCTTCTTTCCTGACTGCTGATCCTCCATCGTGATCAACACTCACACCCACAGGAAAGAGATTCCCACCAGCCACCTATCGCCGCACTTCCACCCTTACGCTCAAACGCCAACAGACCTTCCAACTACTACGTCTCCCAGGAACCGTTCCCGAACGGTACTAGCGTTCCCGGTCAACGCACCAGTTGTAGTCAGGCCCGTTGACGGCCAAGCCCGGGACGCGTTTGGTACGCGATAGACTTCCCAACTACACGTATCGTACCCCAGTAAGCTCTATCAAGTATAAGAACAGTCAAGAGACTCACGGATAGGCGCTGTTCCAAGCAGTAGTCCGAATGGGTGTTTATTCTTGACCACAGCTAAGAATAAGCTAACTGGCTAACAAACGGCAGACTACTTATACCGAGATACTGGAATCTTAGATATGCATGGCATCCCTAATGGTGCCATGCTTACAGTACTGTTGCAAAATCTGTCCTGTTGCAAGATTTGTCCTGTTGCAAAATCTGTCCTGTTGCAAGGTCTGTCCTGTTGCACGATCTGCCCTGTTGCAAGATGTGTCCTGTTGCAAAATCTGTCCTGTTGCAAGATTTGTCCTGTTGCAAGATTTGTCCTGTTGCAAAATCTGTCCTGTTGCAAGATGTGTCCTGTTGCAAGATTTGTCCTGTTGCAAAATCTGTCCTCTTGCAAGGTCTGTCCTGTTGCAAAATCTGTCCTGTTGCAAGGTCTGTCCTGTTGCCAGATCTGTCCTGTTGCGAAATCTGTCCTGTTGCAAGATTTGTCCTGTTGCAAGATTTGTCCTGTTGCAAAATCTGTCCTGTTGCAAGGTCTGTCCTGTTGCACGATCTGTCCTATTGCAAGATTTGTACTGTTGCAAAATCTGTCCTGTTGCAGAAGGTCTGTCCTGTTGCGAGCCAATGGCGCTGGTCGCCTCGCGCGACCATCCTGTTGCAAGATTTGTCCTGTTGCAAAATTTGTCCTGTTGCAAAATCTGTCCTGTTGTAAGATCTGTCCTGTTGCAAGATCTGTCCTGTTGCACGGTCTGTCCTGTTGCAAGATCTGTCCTGCTGCAAGGT